>JAHZNP010000487.1:0-56216 GCA_020615345.1 Triops cancriformis | reverse complement strand
AGTTTGGTCTTCTTCACTGTAAGAAGGATGATTTAAATGCTAAAATTTGGTCCACTACTACCCAATTTAAGGGGACAAAAGTCACCAATTTTTAGGGGACGTTAGCACCAGTTTCTTGTTAGTCCGGTATACCAGTATTTGGGGGATGTATGTACCTTTTTCTGGGGCGAGGGACCGACCTCCAGTTTTTGGGGCCAAAAAAGCCCCATTCTGTATCCCACACTTTTTGGGGTCCTTTTCCACCAAAAAGTGGGGGATTTTTTTTTACTGTGTACTCGTTACTTCTGATGGTTTTCATAAGTTTCTTTGCAGCAATTTCCCTGCGAGATAAAACCAATCAATGCTCCACTGTGCAATTATCAGAGCCAACTGCTGAAGGTGCGGAACCATACCGTAAGACCTAAACATGTGAACGTCGATTGGGCAGCTACTTTGCACTACAAATTGAAACTTAACAAGACTCGCGGTGCAAAGTTTGACCTCTGTGGTTTCGGTGTCCTAGACATATACTCTCGTAACTTCAGAGTATTGGCTTTCTGCCTTACTCGTGGTGGGACATTTGAGTAGTGTTTTACAGGCGACGCTGCAAGTAGGGGGCGGACTGCACATACATATAGAGTAGGAACGAACTACGCAATTGGAGCGAAAAAGAAGAGAGAAAACGATCCCTTTGGGTTGCTTTGAAGTCGTGTAGTGGGTGACCAAATGACCATCTTAACAAGGAGCAGGGAGCAAAGGACAGACGTGGATCAAAGAGATTTCGGCCACCGAGTCCTTTCCCTTACATTTTTTTGTCACCCCCTGTGGAAATTTGGTCTCTCTTTTTTTAAGCCTTCTTAAACTTTTTCTTTCAGCTCCGGTAACTTTAAATAGAGCTCCTAAAAAGAAAAAGTAGAACAAAAGATATGGAAGAAAAAGTTGGACTCCGCTGTATATCCGCCTTATTGCGTAGAATGATCTCGGAGCCCCAGTGGCAGCCCAGCATCCGTGCGGAGTGAGTTGAGAGAGCTCAAAGGGAGGTGTTAAAGGCAAGTGACGAGGTCGTTAATGAGGCTGGGTCAGACCAGCTGACGCCCTAGCGAGATGGCTTCGCCAATTAGACACTATCCATTTTTCAACAATGCCTGCGTCCCCAACTGTCGTTAAAACGTCTCCCTAATCTGCTCCTCGGGTATCTTTTCTAATGGAATCTCTCCCAGGACGTTACACGAAAAAAAAATTAGCCCCAGTGCAATTTTCTACCTAATTCTTGGAGAAAAAGGGAGAAGAAAAAAAAGTGTCCACATATGTGCCGGTTCCTTCGAAAGTGAAAAATTCTCATAAGCAAATGAAATGAGGTGTCAAAATTATTTTACCCTTTTTTCCCCTTCCAGCCGTGCCTTAGAAAACTCCTAGCCGAATATTGGCTGCATATTGTGAGCTAAACTCTTTATATTTTTAGGAAAATTAGTCCAGGAAAAAGAGGCGAGCCAATTTTTGTTAAAACAAGAATCCCTTTCTGCTCCTTGGTACACGTTAAGGGATCTCGCTTAGGGACGGGATAGATGGATGTGTGTAAATAAATAATGCATGTGCTGCTGGGGCGAAAATCGACGAAAGGAAGGGCTCGCCAGTGATAAAAGCGGGTTCATGATGAGGGCGAAGAAGGCTGATTAGCCATGCGTCGCATCTTGCCACAGCTAAGTAAGGAACGAGGTTGGGTCTTTTCTTTTTACCCTTTTAGGCTTGCCGGTTGGGGGCTTGCATTAACTTTTCTTTTGCTCGCAGAGCATCTTAATTTTTCGTCTCGAATTTTTCTACTCCTGCTTCGTCTGCTGTAGCTTCACGAGGGAGTTCCCCAAGGTTTTGCCCCCCTCTTGCTTTACCCCAGTGGACAAGTGCAACTACTGCTGGTTCAAGTCGGGCGCTTTGGCTCAGCTACAACTGTGCCCGCTATAGCGGATGAAAACTAATAAAGTGCCAAAAAAAGGGCGCAGCGGACCTCGTTGAAGGAAAGTGTCTTGATCCCCCATCCCATAGAAAGTAGTGGGAGAAGAAAAAAACGAACCAGACCCATAGGTGTCAAGGGACCTAAGGGCGGGCTCTTCGGACATTGCAATGAAATATGCAAAAGATTGCGCTTAAAAGGCGGCCGTCAACTTGGCAAGTACACGGGCATGGACGCACGAGCATATAGGAGGCGACTATGTCTAATATACTGCATGGTGTTGGAAAACCATGTGCATATATTTAAACCGATATGCCACGTATACAATGTACGATCGAGATATAATATTATTTACAGAAAGATACATTCTGTAATTTATTTGTATTTATAGTGGTTCGATATACTCGTGTAAGTTTCTTTTAATTTCAGTTAAGAACACAAAACATTTACTTTATATAAACGCCGAAAATAGGCATAGGTGGAGTATAATACACTCCTCTCTCTTCAAACTCAATTGCAGGGAAACGAAATGATTGCCGTTCTTGTGAAGTTAGATTATCCACGAAGAGTTTCGCCGTAATAGGACCACACGAATCAAGCTTGCAGACATTTTAGAAATACAAAAGTTGACAAAAAGCAAGGCGAATGTTATATATTTGAGAAGAGCTCTCAGTACGGTATAGTATTTATCTTTAAGTTTAAAATGCACAATGAAGTAATGAAAAACAAAATTTAAATTATAATTAGCAGAAATGTCAACACAATAAAAATGCGGTCGATACAAATTTGACGAGTAGGCTAGTTTTGGACATCCGAGTCTACTGTCTTGTAGTACGGTATGGTATTTAACGAAAGTTTAAGAAAACGAAGTAAACAATTGAAAATAAATAAAAATGACATAAAATAACATCGCGGAAAAGCCACTAGATCTACATAAGAGAGCGATCGCTTTTGTGATCAAAGAAAAAAAAACATGTCGTGCTTAGTAGTTATTTGCCAATATGAGGAAAGTATCGCTCATAATTCACTGCATGCTTTAAAAGTGTCCCTGGTAAAAAAATAAATAAAAAGGAGCTCGTATTTGCGTACTATTTCTATTAGTTATTTTTATTATGTGGTATTTAGTTCGACCTACGTTAAAGCAATTTGTAAGACTATTGGATTTGTATATAAAATAGTTATGAATTACATTGTTGAAAATAATTTTCGAAAAGGCAGGATGCAATGCGGTCTTCATTATGAGCATTCAATTTTTTTTAGCGGGATACAGAAGAGCCAAAGTATGACAGTAGTACAGTTAGAATTAAATGCAAATTGCCTTATGGTAATTTTTACCAAATGTCTGTTGTTGACTTCATCACAATTATTCTACGGAACGTTGAAATTACCAGACATGGGTGCCTTCAAGGGCCCTTAAATCCACGGAAAAGATGCTTGGGGTGCAGGCTTCGCTTCCCAGCTTTCCTTACTCTTGGACAAGTCGCGAGATGGTGGAAGCGGAGACTTTTATCATCTTAAAAGAGGGTAGAGCGTTTCACGCTCTGCTGAAGCGTGTTCGTGGTCCTTTCCCACCCAACGTGAAAAGTTTCAAATCGCCTTGGCTGTCAGTGATCTTTTTAGTCAAGATTTATTGCCTCGTCCACTTCATAAATGCTGTCCTTGCAATTTACCCGTTGTGTGTTTGGCAGAAAGAAAAAGTGAATGCAGAAATCAAACTGCGTTAATCATAGGTTGTGTAATTCTTGGCCAGTCTGAACTGAGAGCCACGCTACCGCGAAAAATTTGCCGTCAGTTTAATTAACGAGTTGCCCTTTACCGCCATTCTTTTTTTTATAATGGGCTCCCTTTGGCGTCCACCATTTTGAACCCATTTGTCAAGGCGGGACTTGTAATAAACCCAGCTTTCCCGCCAGAATTTCCAAGGGAACTCGACTTTTACTGGGAGGGGCGTAAGCTTGTTGACCATTCCGTGAGAAGCACAAATGCAAGCAAGCGAGTGACACCGATGGTCCACATCATGGAACGGTCGAATAGCAAACGCTCTTCACGGTGCAAATGAATTCACTAGAAATTCTAGCACCAAAATGGGGTTCACAGGATGTCCCTCCGCCACATATGGGTTCAAGACGGCGACGCCATAGGATGGCATTTCTATTAAATACTGATAAAGGACAACACGTCAATTACATGCAGCACAAGTGTGTAAAATCAACGCGAGTCAACGGAATCGCAAAGATGCAAGGGAAATATGGTTAAGTAACTTAGCATAGTCTCCACGGGAGACTTAATATCAGGTTTCTGGACTTGACACTCCACGGAGCAAGAGACGGTTTGCAAAGTCGTGTAATGTTCATAATCTCGTGCAAGTGGTGATCGTGCTCTATCCTAAGGCTCTTTCCATTAAATTTGCTGGTTTTGAGACAATAAATACTGAGTACGTTCAGCTGTTCTTGCGAGCAAGGAACCGTTTGATAGACCAATAGAATTCACGAGCTATTATTTTTCGCCCGCCAAGTAGACAGAATTTACTTAAATCACAGTCCGGGAAGAAGAGTGACATTTTGAATAGGTATAATCAAATACTAATTAAGCTGTGTCTTTAAGAAAAAATTACAAATAAGAATAACGCAGAATTGCGAAACGTTGGCTACACATATTCGTTTGCGCAAAAGTTTTAGGAAAATTTTAGATCAAAACACGGAACCGCAAACAGAGACGAATTCTTAGTCAGCGTAATCCTCCTTCATTTCTTTCTCAAACACACCTACACTTTGTACGCATGGACTCTGAGATTATGCAATGCAATAACACATTTCTGCACGTGAGCGAATCGCCTTTGAAACGCTGGTAGGGATATAAAAAATTGCTGTAGGAAGCCTCAGCTGGAAAGTTATTCGAAGTATACCCTTTGAACGCCGATGATGAATTGCTGCGGATTCATAGTCAGGTACCAGGTGAACCTTCGTGCTAGAACTTGAAGACATCTAGGCCCGTGCGACTGATTCAGTGTCATCAATAGGTAAAAGCGATTTGAAAATGAGTAAGGTTAAAAAAAATTACATTATTACTTCAAGATTTCCGGGAAATTAATGAATAAGCCACAGATATGGGCAGTTCTTTCCTGTCTGTCCGTTAATCCGCGATTTGCTGTTCAAGGTACTTAAAGAACAAGCCTCGGATGCATTATATAGTATAACCGATGATTTTTTTTTCGGGGGGGGGGCGTTAATACCCCCTAACCCCCCTGGCTACGGGCCTGAGCCTATAGCAAAAGATTCAAGAAATAGTGAAATTGTTTTGAGTGTTCAATAGTTCGTTAATCTCTAGACAGAAGTGTTGTGGTTATATTCTTGGAAGAGCGAAAAAACCATCAAAATTTTTTCGATGACGCAATCGTATTTTGCGCAAAACGGAGTATTTATTTATATAATAAACTTTTGGATCTGAGTTCTCAATATGTTAAGTGCCATGATTTCCACAAAACCTTGATAAATTTGTTAGCTTTTTCTTTAGCGAATTCCGACTTATTCGCGTTTGAAAAGATTAAATGGCTATGATGAAGCTTCTTGGAACTACATATTCACAAATTTATTACTCCAAACAAGTTTCGTGACAGACAAGACACCTGCTGAAGCAACACGCCAACTTCTGCTTGCCTAGTTCGTGTCAGGTTGTCGCCAGACCTCTTTGGTTGGTCTTGCTCACCGCTTTCTTGTTATTTGGTTACGCACTGACTCAATTGATAAACGAACGGAGTGATTGGCCAAAGTTTACGCAAGTGGTTATCCGAGTTTTGAGTCATGAGCGATAAACGCTGTACCCCAATCTCATAAAAATTATTTCCGGCCAGCCAGACCTACCATGAAAAGAAGTCGTAGTAATCTCAAAGTGTAAAAATTGTGAAAATCCTTTCTTTAATGTTTCTATTGCAAAAAAACATATGAATAAGCTCGCAATTCTCTTGGGTGAAAGAGAAAAGGGACTTGAAAAAGGGACAAATCATGCAGGACTGGACAAACCATTTGCCAGCACTTTGTCAAATTAGGATTCGAGTTATGGTCTCAAAGTAAGACGAATGAAAGATTGGTTGCGAAACCTGTATAACAATAGAGCTTTCTTAGGGTACAAGTCAATTAAAATAAATAGATACAAAAACGACAAACTTCTTGAGTACTCAACGGAGCCACAGGTTGCAGATATGTTTTAATGTTTTTTTATTTGTTATTTCTTTTTATTTATTTAACTGATGGTTATCGGACGAACCTTTCTGGGGAAAATGTTCATTTGCTGTTCTTATCTCCTCTGGTGACTCACTTTGTCTTTTTTCGCATTCTTACTTATCAGTCAAGTGTGACAGAATTCCTCCAATGGTGTCTTGCTGCGAACAGGTGGCAAACAGAGCTACGGTAAAAAGTTGGAACTGTGTCTATTCTCAGTGTCAAGTAACTCTCATTAAGCTTCCCTCAAGTGGCGTTCAGAACGGATGTTTTATCGGTCTTTCAAGACCACCCTTCAGTCAAAACTTGTGCCGCTGCTAACCTTTTAACAAGTGCTCGTACACTGCAGTATTCTACGTCGACGGGAACAAGCATCGAAAACAGTTCCTGCAGGTCTGATATTAATCGTGCAAAATTTGGCAAAAGCAAAAGACGTTAGCGACGTTTAAGCCTCGACTCCAGCTCAGAAATTGATGGTGTTGCTATCAGAAAAGTGACAAGCCGAACCTACGGGGTACCGGGAAACTTGTCAAGTACGGGGGGTTGGAAATGGCTCTGCTACTTAGTTACTTTGTCACCCGGGTTTCTGACCATCGGTAAGTCACCATTAATGTAACACGTTCAACTTCCGTTTTAGCCAACACAGATCTTATGCCCCGGACTGTACTGCCGAGTTGCTCCCTGGGCTAAACGTTCCCAGAGCCCCCGCAAATGTCACGGACATTAAAGCAAACCTTGAGCCCCCCCATTGCGTGATTACGACAGGTTTATATGGACTAGAGGTTCAAAGAGTGTCCCACCACTCTCGCTCGACGAAAAAAAAAACGTGCTCCGCCTCAGTGTCTTTTCTCTTTGCGTTCCGTCTCCCGTCCCTCTTTCTCGCCCTGAGTGCGCCAAAGCTTCCTTGCATAGAGATGCACGCGGGCCCATTGGGGCGTAAAAGGTAAAACGGACAGCTAACTGGCATCTCCTGCTGCCAAGTCTGCCTACCTGCCCAATTAGTCTGTGCTACCTGTCTTGCTTGGCCCGTCGCTGTTGGGTTACATAGGGAAAGGGAGACAGCGCGTTTCCCGCAGTGCTGCAGGATCCTCTCTTTTCAGTGTCGTCATGTTACTCGCTCGTTGCACCAGATTAAAGGAAAC
This sequence comes from Triops cancriformis, assembly GCA_020615345.1. NCBI lineage: Eukaryota > Metazoa > Arthropoda > Branchiopoda > Notostraca > Triopsidae > Triops > Triops cancriformis. Next base: position 48,930 of record JAHZNP010000487.1, on the reverse strand, counting down.
ATCACCTTTTCCAAACTAGGACCGAAGTGTGGCTCCTGCTCGCTACGCTCCCAACTAACACAGGGAGGGGGCTGATGGACGCTTTAAAAAGTTACTACTTTGCATCCGGTGGCCCATCCTTGCTACCTTTTCCAAGTGGAAACATTTAGTGGGGGGGCTAAAACACGCTAACAAACGCTAACAGGGTCAGGTTTACAGCGTTAACGGAGCTGGAAAACGTTGTCCATAATCCCAGGAACTTTTCAACGAATAAAACAGGCCACCCTTTTGGGCTCCCCAAATGTTCGTAGTTCTTTAAAACAGGGTTCGGAAACTGAAGGGCAACTTTTAGCCTAATTGATCATAGGACGTAAAAGTTAATAAGGATCCTGGACCAGGAATGGTAGCAACTTTTTATTCGAACGTAATGCAACCCTGCACGTGAAAGGAAAAGGTTTAATTTTTTTGTCTTGTTCATGTTCATGCAAAACTGTGACATCACTGTCTCTTTTGAGCTTTGTTGAGCAATCCCCGCTTGGTTTCGTGTTTTGTCTTGGGTTATACATTCGTGGTCTAATTGACAAGCTGAAACTTTCCCCCTCAAGCTGCGATACTCGTGCGTGTCTGAGCATAATCACTCGTTTGGTGATGAAGGGTGAAACGATTTCCCCGAGTATCAAGAGGGGGGGGGGTTAGTCAAAGATAAGGGTATATGCAGATAAAAAGGTCGTTGGAAACAAAAAACCTTACATCTTCTCTCCCTCTCTGTCAGCAGTTATATAGCATAAGTTTTAACATGACCAGACGTCACACGCGTAGCATATCACGCGAAATCCACACTCGCCCAGCCAATTTCTATCAACATGCTAGAATATACGCTATCGAACCACTGGTCTTCAGGCGGATGTTACAATCATCTTGGCTCGCACGCTGACTAACCCTTTGCACGTAAAACCCTGCTCTCGAGTCTGTTTATGATCGGCAATTAACCCAGCGGACCTGTGGCATGCAAATGACTTACAGGGTGTGTTTTTTGCTCTCCTTAACGTTTATGACCACACGATAGCGTGTATCCCTTGCATTTTCTTCATTCCGTTCTTCATTTTTTTATTTCCTTACCTTGTTCTTTTGGTTAAAACTATTTAAAAGTATTATCCAGTAGGCACGCAGAAGTTTAAAAATGGAAGTCAATCGTGTGATTTAACGAAAGGATTTATTGATAGACTATATTACAAGGCAGGCATGGCAAGAGGGAGATTATCGTGCACGAATGATACAATAACAGGTGGTTTTCAATAGGGTCTCCATACACTGTTGAGGACTTTGCTGTGGTGAGGCGAAGCGAGCGAGCGAGTGGGAGTCGACACACGTTGCTGCTGGAGAATCATTTGGAGCTCCTGGCGTTTGTAGCTTTGATGATGATGAGAGCTCAAGTTCAAGTCTGATGCTGTCCAATTTGAGATGGCGTTGGGGTGGGTCGTTGTTTTGTCATGCAAATGAGGGGCGTTGGCACTCAAGTTATTAGGGTAAAGTGCAGAGGAAGAATCGGGGACGGGAAGCATGACTGCAGGGGAGCCACCACTGCCGTTCGTCATAAACGGGCTGCCCGAGCACGTCGTATTGTTGCACAAGCTGGTGGAAAATGGGCCGCAAGGACCAGGCACGGCCGGCGGTGTGCCGGCAGGAAGAGCATTCCCTGAGATCATCATAATTCCAGCGTTAGGTGACCGATGGTGGTGTGAATAAGGCAGTGGGTGACTAAGGTGGTGGTGGCAATGGTCTAAGCCTAAGGACTTGGTCTCGTCTTCGTCCTTGCCTATGTGTACTGTTATGAAAAAAGTAAATTGTTATTAAACCGCATTGTTCAAATCTGCTATTCTAATGAGTGATCGTTACTATTACAATATTTCCTGTATAATCTTAAACTTTGGTTGCCTTATTTTCTCCTTCAGTATTTTGTAAAGCATGTAATTTCGTTTGTTGCACTAGCCTTGAGTTCACGAGTACTTAGCCATGTAGGAGCTTACGGTGGAAGTCGAATAGTTTGAAAATTTTAACGGTTTTCCCATCCGTACAATTTTAGAAAAATGCAGAATAGATTTAAAGGTAGACAAATTCCCAATAGTTTTAAATTGCATGCCATTCGAAATATTCCAAACTTGTGACGATTTTTATTGACTTTACCCAAATCTCATCCGCCAACTAAGTTTGAAAATGAAAAGGGCACGTTCTCGAGAACGAAAAAAAAGGGCAGGGTAGTAGGCATCCCCTTAGCATTTTAAATAGCATGTAACAGTTGACACTTACAATGATTGGAAGAGTTATCGATGGAGTTGCCCAAGTTGGCGTGAATCGCAGCTGGAGACGGCTGATAATGCGAGAAATGGCTGTAGGAGTTCCAGTTTTCGGTGGCACAGAAGGGTACATGGCCGAATCCTATTGGGTCATAAAAAGAGACACAAGAGTTAGAGCACATTATGCATTAGAGATTTTCAAGTCGGGGAAAAAGGAAGCGGGAAAAAAATAAATGGTCGTGTCTCGCTTCGTTATTAGGAAAACGTCTCGGTCATAGAAAACGGTTTATGGCAGTTCTTGCTAAATGATCGGCTTTTGGGGCTTTTAGTTGCTGGCTTGAAATATTGTCGCGGACCCGAAGAAAGGGGAGAAGGTTAGAGACGTTCTGGCCTGCGTGTGAGGGGGTTATTAGGGGGTGTTGTAAATCTGCCAGTGTGCAACCTATAAGCTTCAGTTATACAAGCTACAGGCTTGGGACTTGGGGGGGGGGAAAGGGGGTGCGGGAGGCTTTGGGTGACCGACCACTCCAGACAAGACTCATCCTATGGGGGTATGCAACTCGTAAGATTGAGATTTTCAGGGAGGAGAAAGAAGGAGCAGGCCAGAAATCTGCTAAATGGGTTTGTCCCCCCCAAAAGTAAATTGCACTAGTGCTTTCGCAGAGTTTGAAAAACAAGACAAGACCCACGAAGGTTGGCAGAGCCCCTGCTTCTGGGTCTAGTCTAACGCCATTAAGCGAGGTCTTTTGTACAGGTTAGGTTACCATTGACGAAATTGTCCGTGCGCTGGTAAGTTAAGTAGGGAAGAGAGGTAGACGGAGTAGTAGAACCATAAGGCACATGCTTTTACGGGGGTGAGGCCAGGAGGGTTGGGGGTTGAGGTGGGGGCTTGAAGACCTGCCAGTTGTAAAAAAAAAAGAGACACACGACAACAATAGAAGCTCGAAAAGAAGAAAAGCCAGTTTTCCGGAAGCTCCTAAAGTTAGTCACCAGTTACTTGGTTGGAGATGCGTAGCCAAACGCTCGCTCAAACGTCATGCCATAAAATCATTACAACTTGAAAGCGTTTTTCTTACCTTGAGAATAAGGAGCCATGCGAAGTGCAAGTGAATCGCGGCCTAATTGGTCGAACGGTGTGACGGAAAGCGGTGCCAAAAAGGAAGTACGCGGGGGAAAGGCATAAGGGAATTGGTGACCTGCAAAAAAAAAGAGGAAAAGTTTTAGATTACATTATTTGGACCAACTTTAACGTTTAAAACAACAAGTATCGCGCACTGGATGCAAAAGTTCGACTTCAGCTTAAATATCGAACTTTTGTGGGAAATATTCAGCTAACTTTACTGCTTTTTCTCGTTTGGGTTTTAGCTCCATACTGTAATTCTGCGAAGTGTATAGCTAGCAAGACGCTTGAATAGAAAAATGTAGAAGTTGCGCGAAAAATTCGAGTTAATTAAGGGCAGAAACTTGGGACAATTGGCACGGATTTAAAGTTGCCCTGACTGGGATTTAACCTGCTGTAGCTAATCATCTACCATGAATGAACTTACGCATTTTGGAGCGTGGTTCGCGGGGTCCGTCCACGGTAACTTTGATAGCTTTCGAAAGAGTAGCCGTTTGGGGAGGTTGGGTGGCTACGGTGATGGTGAGGGTGAAGCTCTTGCCTCTTCCCGATCGTCCGATAAACCGTAGATCACTGAACTTGGCGACTTGATTTTTGACGACGGCGGTGGCATTGCGGACTTCGGCGCACCAGTTTTCGTCATTACCGGCACGGAGCGTCACCAAGGTCCCATCCTCTACGCCTGATAAGCACACCACGCGGAAAGCAGTGGGGAGGGTCTTGTTGGAGCGCCAGTGATTCGGTAATGGCGAGCAGATAATAGCCGGACTGCCGGTGCGGACCAAATCCCCACCCAAGACTGCTTGGCTGATGCCGGGTAACGATAGCAGGTAATCGAATTCTTGCGGATCCATTCCGGGTGGCGTTAAGCGATCGGGTGAGCACGCAGTGGTATCCAGCACGGTTTGCCGGTGTTTGCTAGTCGGGCTGGTGTTGGTTTGCAAGGACTGAATATCACCCATCTGACTCATCTGGAGGGCCATAGGGTTACTATTGCTGACTGGCATTCGAACACACACTTCCATGAAAATCTCTGCTTCTGCTGCTGCCGATGATACCTTGTCGGTTTCACTTGAGCTTCCGCCGGAGACTTGTATTAATAGGTTTTCAGTTTTAGGTCTCTCGAATCACTGTTTGCCGGCACTTCTCGGGTAACTTTTCTGGAGAAATTCTCAGTTGACAACATACACGGTTCTGTTTCACTGGCCACGTTTCAGCGCTCCCTTAATTATTCGATCGGACAAGAGCCACCGCCTGGTAGGGAAATACCACTGCAAAGTTGAACGTTGGGCCCCTCTTGGTAGGCCAAACAACCCGACAAGCTTTGCCTCGGATGTCTGATACCGTAGTGACCAATGGTCAATGGGTGATGGACAGTGTCACTTGTCACGTGTTGACTAAAGATTTCGGTACCAGCTCAGGGTGCTTTTGTAAGCGCAAACTGAAATGTCCCCGTAGTCAAACGTCGCTTGAAGGAAAAAGGAAGCTGGAGAGCTGTCTCTTCTTTTAAAAGCAGTAAAAGCCCTCTCCCCGCCTCCTCGGTGACCAATGAGTGACCAGCTGATCCAATCTGTCACGTCAAACTCTTTTCCAAAAGCACTGTTTTTTCAAAAAAAGGGGCAGACATTGCTGCAGCATTACGGTAAAGGTCTGCATTGGGGCCCCGGTCATTTTTACAACCTTGCCTGGGTCTAAGGAACACCTTCCACTACGTCCATCCAAGGGGACCCCCGAGAGTACCCCCCCTCCGCAAAAATTTTCGTCGCTGGATAAGGCAGCTTTTAGGCTAAATCCTGGCCGTTAAAATGTCAGCGGGAAATCTCGTGGCGGGGTAGAAAGGGTAATAGTACAATAATGGCACTTGAACAGGCGCGACGAGTATTGTTCGTTTCACGGAGTTTTCCTCCAATCGGCTTGACACCACTAAGCTCTAATTGTGTCCCCCCGAAGACCGAGAAAAAGAGATCACACAGCTCCGAGACGCACGTGAGGCGTAAGTGAGGTAGTGGGCTACTTACCAACTTAGATATATGTTTCAAACTCCGCAGTTTGGGGGCCTTTGTAATGAGCCCGAATAAAAGTAAAGGAGGGAGCTTCATGAAGGCCAAAAAAGACACAGCCAAGGAAGTGTGAGGCATCGGGAGGCTGGCCCACCAAGTATGTTGAATGAGTGGAAGTCACGCAAGACAGTGTTTTCCTTCACAAACTACTGTACCACCAACTCTTTCGACTACTTTCTTGGTGGTGGTGAGCCTTTCTTTTTTTCTTTTCTTCTTTTTTTCTTTCTTTATTTCTCTCTTCTTTCTCTCCGGTGGTTACCTGAGCATACAATTTACGGAAAGAGAATAAGAAACTTAGATGTTAAACCGGTGTGCTAAACTTTTGACTTACCGACAAGTTTTTAAAGGGGGCCTGACTGTAATTTTTTTAAGAAGTCGAAAAGGGTATGGAAATATGATGGGAGTTGAAAAGCTTATGAATGTGGTGCCAAGTTGCTGGCGCCACTAGCTTATCATTGCGGGTTGGCACATGGACTTGTATGCCAAAAGTCTGTAGCTGCGGTCACCTTAACGACGACCTCTCATTTGCATACGGGCTGGCCACAAGAATGAACAGACATGGCATATTAGCAGGTGCGTTTATTGTAACCTCACATGTACCGGAGCATACATGCTTTTTATTAAAAAAAAGTCCCCAAAAGCGCTTGTTTTTCGGGGGGTTGGTGGGGATCTTTTCGAAATGGTTTTTGCGTAAAAAGAATCCGGGTTCGAACTTCATGGCTGCTATCACTTTTGGGGAGTATAGCGTGCATTCCCCCTGCTACTGCGGTAGGTATAGTAATCCTGTCTTGGTCCCAAATAACGCGTTTGTGTAGTTCTAACTGAAGATTAAAAACGAGTCCACTTGGATGTGAGATGGGGGGTTTGCGTTATCTTTATGCTGGCGAGAGCTAATTGGGTAAGACAAACGTAAAAATGTTTTAGGTAAAATACAGGGAGAAGCTCCTGTGTGCGTGTGTAGAGCCTATCACTGAGGCAGAGTGAATTGCCCCCCTTCTTTCGGCAACATGGGTTACGCCTTGTGTGTTTAATACGCCCAGACGTCGTCTTGTATGTAAGTGCTTATTAGTAGACGCCGCCGACGCCAGGAAAACCATAGAAAAACCGAGTCTTTCGAGGGCGTACAACGATTTTTTTCCCCTTTCTTTTTATAGCCCTTTTTTCTGGGGTTTGCAAAGTATAGACTTTTCAATTGGACCCCCGTTATTATTAAGAGCTGAGGGAATGTTGTGGAGTCAGTTAGCTGTCATTTGCACTCGGTCTGAACACACCTCAGTCCTGACCATAAGACCATGCTAATGACGCCGTGTAAACTAACGTGACCATGGCGGCTACCGGATAACTACCGCCTTTGCCCCATGCTGTTTAACTCTTTTTTATTTTCTCTCTCTCTCTCTCTTTCTCTCTTTAACCTTTCCTTTTACACAGAGATTTTGTTTTTGTTATGTATTTGAGCTTGTTTGGGGGTAATGACAACACTATGCAGGCTTAGTGAAGGGAGATCTATCTCTTATGTATCAAGAACGTGCAAAGCTGGTTCGCACCGAAGAAAAAGAACGTCCTTCGGAGCTTGGTGTTCTGTGTTGCTTACACAACAGCCACAGAGATGTTAACGCCAAACAATTTTGGGATCGCCTCAATCCCTCAAGAGTGGAGATAAGCATCGACGCAAAAGCCAAGTTGGAGTGCCGCAATTTAAATACTTCGGAAGAGGCATTGGCATATTGAGAGGGGATCGGGCGTGCGGTCCGCTATATTACTCAAAGCTTGGTGATTTTTTTCCCTCGGTTTTATTGGAATACTTACTCTGTTATATTGAGGGATACGGTCGTAACTAGTTTTTGCGTGCCAAGACCCCAAAGGGGGCTAAAAATTTTTGGCGGAATCTGTGCGTGATTGGAGGCAAGCTTAAAGGGATGGGGGGGCACAAAAACCGAGTGATTTTTATGGTTATACCATAGCGGCCAACGTTGGATAGCCATGGTCAACACAGCAGGGTGACCACTTTAACCCACGCGGACCCCAAGCATCTGAAAGGAAGGACTCTGGAGCCCTATGGACCATCGAATTTAATAGGCGAAGACATTCATAACAATAAAAACCAGCCCATAGCAAGGTGTCCACGAGGCCCTTGAACGCCCCTTTACCCTTACTTGACCATTTGCTTATGCTCGTTGGTGACGAAAAAAGTCAGAAAAAATTACAGCAAAGCCAAGTCCGGGTTTAAAGCGGCACGGATGATTGGACTTTTTAGTCTGATAAAAGGGATAAAAACCAGGGCGAAAGGTGGCCATCTACGATCGTCATGTAGTGCACGAGGATCTTTTTTTCCGTGTTATGACACCCTTTTGGGCTCCGAGTCTCGACATTCCGGCTGTTGTGACCAAAAATTACCCTAGCTTTTAACATATAAAGTACATGCATAAAAAGCGATGCAGCTAAAGGGGAGGGGGGGGGATTGTTGCGTTGGTAAAAAAAAGGGAAGGTCCACGGGACTAAGCAATCTTGTAGACAAAATTAGACCCTCTCCTATCATATTTTTCATTCTTCTTACCCAGGGAGTTGGAGGGGGTCCTCAACCCGCCGGGTAATGAGACTTTATACGAATATTGCGAGGTTATATTAGCCGAGTTTTTCAAATACTTCCAAGCACGAACCTGTGCTAAAGGTACGTTCCATAAAAGAACAGGCAATTGGTTGTTGTTTAAGGACCATAAGGAGCTATACAATGTGATTGTCAGGAGGGGAAAAAGGTGTTACAACAGACGGAAAGGCATGTGCCCTCTTTTGAAGCGTTTAACCTGAGATGAAATCTGGCTAACGTCCGAGGAAAAGGTCCGGAAAATGACGCTTTTAGTGGGTATTTAACTTGATGTAATCTCGGATCAGACCCTTGAAACTACAGACTAAACTGTCCTAACATTTGGCCCTTGCGTTCGCAAACCCTTTCAGATCCGGTTTGGTTGAGAAGCGTGTATTTGCAGTAAGTGATCGAACAAAAACGCTTCAGCATGAGAGCGTATTTTTTTTAGCAGGGTAAGTAGTTTTATATGACTTGCTGAATAAGACAACGACTAGAGGCAGGTATTTTGAATATTGTTTTCCAGTTTACTAGGTTCTTTCCTTCTCGTATTCTGCTCGAAAATTGGCAATAATGGGCGGCTCTCAGTACCAAATTACTGTTGTACTCATTGGATTGAATAAATGGCGTATGTCTATAAAAATCTCCGCCAAAATCAGCAAATGAGAATAATCAGAGTTTCGGAATAAAATACGTACGGTGGAACTATAGGGATATTGGAACAGTTAAGTAAGAATGGCCTTCCTTGATCATTGTTCGTTTTTGTAATTTCCTGGACTCCTCTCTGGAGGATATTGCTTCCACGTTGCTGTGCATATAACAGTAGAAGAAAATTTTGACTTCAGTGAACCATTGTGTAAACCCTTACGACACTTAGCTGTGCTCACGCTGTTTGGTCAGTGACAAAATAATAATTCTTGCTATTTGGTCGAAATATCGTACATCTGTTGCTTTAATTCAAGACAGCTTTAGTCTAATAGATCCTAATCGAATTCCATCCTTGCTACCAAAACGTTTGTTTCCTAGGATTCCATTACCGGATTTAGAGGTACACCGAAAACACGCAACTGAAACACAGTATACTCAACCCCTAGTGTAGAAACATTGTGAATGCCTCACAAGGAGTGAAATGTCCACACTATGTATGAATGCTGTACTAAAGGTCCTACGCATGTTTGCATTAATGTGAGTATGTAGAAACGGATACGAGTAGAGAATAGTTAAATTTTAAGTGTCCGATACGTGTTATGTGCAGGTAGTAAATCGAAACAAGCAAATGAAAATTATACATATTAATAAAAAGGAGGCAGTAGGATACACGCTCGCGAATACATTTAAGCGATTTTTCATACATAGAATTATAGTTCAATTGACAGCGAGACATCGAGAGAAAAAAGTGAGTTTTAATTCCAAGAAAGCTTGTTACGGCGGAATGGAAATTCTTCATATGTACTCAGCTTGCTTTCAGAAGATATAATACCGAGAAACGTAATGTGACAGTGGAGATGAAAGTGGGAACAGAAACGCATCCCTTGCATTAACACCTCTTAATACTGACCCTTCACGCAGACGAAAAGAGCAAGTTTACAACACAGACCCTATTGACCCTAACTTTCTAAGATAGCTTTAAAGTAGCGTAACTGTACGGAAGCCAACCAACTAGCGGAAAATTACCTAATTAGTTTAACTCCCATTGTAACATTATTTAGTTCAGGTACTCACACACCAACGAAAAAGAAAAAAATTGACAGCGTTTCAAACCGCAAAGGGCTACTAGCGTCTCCTGATGTTGGGAGGCATATTGGCATGCCAAAAAGGTTCAATTGGCAATGTCCCATAAATTGGCAGTATCCCAAGGTTTGCGAACTTCAATCATACTAGGGTCAGGTTCAAATTCATTGAGACAACCGTTTGAACCCCGTGAGAATCTACGTTTCCAAAAGGCCTGATTGGACCAATCTGGCCTAGTGGTCGCATTCTGTTCCTTATGGTTATAGCTATATGCAGTATTGAGCCTAAATATGCTCCTCCTAGGAGTCCTTAAGAAATCACCTAGCGGTACTATTCTAATACTGTTCATGGAACGTTTCGACAGGTTTCTTTTCTAGTGGCACTATTAATATGAATTACCTGTTTCTTACGGTAATAAAAGAGTATTTCTGGTGCTTCTCATCTTACGGCGAGTTCAGAAGCGCAGGTTAAAATTTTTGTTACAATATGGCCCAAAGAATAAATAATAAGATTATTTGCAAGACCTGGGCGTAAAATCTAGGTTTCCAACCCGTGAGATGGGAAGTTAGCTTTGGACCAATGAAGATATACAACGTACTCCCCCGTTTAGGGCCGTATACACGGTGTTAGTTCAGGGAAAGGGGGAGTTGGTAAGTGACTTGTCAGCCGCAGTGAACTTTCTCCAATAATCTCTTTTTTTTCCTCAAAGTTTCCCCGGGAGGAGGACTAAGCCCTTATCCTTCCACCCCACTTGAGCACGCCCTAGTCACAGTTTTTGAAAACTGGCTCGATTCTGGGTATCGTGTAGGTTCTGGGTCACGAATGTTAGGAAGTTAGCCTAAATACGAAAAAGAATTCACACACTGAGCTTTCTTGCCATTCATTCAGGACGACATCAATGGTTCTGTTGATGGGACATTACGCACCATTACTCCGGACTCTTCGTAAGGTCATTCATTGGAAAACGTATCTCTTCAGTACGACGTGCATTTTCTGGCAGTTAACTGTGCACCCACAATTCCTTAGAACTAACAGAAATTTGCAAGCTATCCCCGATTGGGCATATTAGCTAGTCGCTTTTGTCAGGAAGTCCCATTACACGCATTGCAGAAGTAATTTTGTGACGGAGGAAATCCGGGAGTTGTTCTCCTTGCCAATTAGCTCCAAACTAGCTAATAGCTTTTAATCATTATTAGCACAAACATGTTAACCAAAGACTCCTCAAGGACTTTGTACAGCACAGAACATGGATGGTTTAAAACGTTTGGCATTGTCTGGATGTGAGAGTTTGGGAAGACCAAACCATTAAGGACGTTACCGCAATGACGTATGAACGTTCTGTGTACGTGTTAGATGGTGATGTTAGTTTTTTGCCCCGAACAATTGAAACCAGGTTCCTTGCCCTTAAAGGATCTTCACACAGCAAGGTTAATGCTTGTTTGTTTTCCATTCTTGCACAATTACAGTGAAGAAATTTGCATCCAGTATTTGTTGTCAAAAACAGCCGCAAACCTAGGTTGCGATGGAAATAAAACAGATAAATACGATTTTTAAATCTAACTGCTAATAAATGAACTTCACTTCATTAATTACTCTACTGGATAAAATGAAACAGCGAAGCGACTGAACATTGAAACTGCGTTGTTTAAAAGTGTACTTTACTCATAAAAAATATATATTTTTTATCAGACTTCGCATATCTTCAGCAAACTTTATACAAGAAAAGTGCTTTCTTTTTTAAATTTCTTTTTTACATTGTTCATTTAGTTGTGTTCAAGAACTTTATTACTTCGCGTGAAGTCCAACGTAGACTTTTGCTAAATTTTGGGTGTCGTAGATACTGAGCCAGTGGCGTAACCAGGATTTCATTTCGGGGGGGGGGAGGCTGGGAGTTTCGGGGGGGGAGTTTTTTTTTTGGGGGGGGGGTAATATGCAATTTTTTTGGACACTTGGTCATTCTCCTATCTTTCCCATTATAAAATCAAAATTTCGGGGGGGTCGAACCCCCCAACCCCCCCCAATACGCCCCTGTACCGAGACAATCAATTTTAACATACTAGTTCATTAAAACTACAAAACATATTTCAATGTATTTCTCACATACTTATTATATTTACGTATGTTTACACATTCCTTACACTTCTTTATCAGTATTGTCCAATGCAATATGTGGAAATGTTTTATTTTGTAAATATTTTGCTTTCGTAAATATAATTGTTTATAAACATGAGCTGGAGGACTTATTAGTCCTCTATTTTCAATTGCTGTTTTATGTGATCACGGTTAGTCTTATTACCATTACTTGCAGTCAAATAGGATGACTACAATGCTGGATCAGCCAGGGTAGTGGCGCAGGTCGAAGTCGGTGCCACCAAGTTTAAAATTCTGAAAATAATTATTAAGCTTTAAGCGTAGACTCATGCGTTCTGTACAGAAATACAGGCAACACCTCAACAGTGGTTCGACATTGGGTGTAAGCAAACTCTGCGCTGTCTTTCTTTCCACTTACACACGGATCACACTGAGCTTAGCTCGAAAAGGGGCGTTAACATGCATCATGGATGGGTTTTTAGAGCGCTACACACTTATGCAATTTTAGTTCAACTTTAGCCTATGTAAATGTGAATGCCAACTAGTCTACTTTGATCTATTTGGCCTGGTAACTAGATTTATATCCTCCGTGAGAACGAATTATACTCCTGGTTGCGGATGAGACGGGGCATTCCAAAGTGCTCCCAGTGCCCTAAAAAAACCGACACCAAATGAGGCTAATTACCATGACGTACACATCCCAAAACGCGCTTTTCGCCGATTTTGTCTCTTTTTCTGCTTTTTTGACGTCTTAGTTTGAAAAGACGCCTGGAAAAACTACTATTGAGAGCCTGCGACCATGGAATACATTTTTGACAACATGTTAATGAAGCATGGGTGCTTGTCGAAGGGTCGTTAACTTAATGACACTTCGAACTACCACCGTAGGAACATGGCAGAGTCTTCCTATCCGGCCGCGCTAAAAATTTAGGAACATTTTTCTTCAGCCGCCAAACACGAAATCATCATAAAAGTCCTTCCAGAATCGTAAAATTATTTGCCTCCCTTTTGGGTTCTCACATAACATTCTTTCCACCACATTTTAACGACCGTAATAAGCCCGTAGTAGTCTGTCCCGATGTACCGTATGTATATGCAAACTTCATTTACAAGGCCTGGTGAGGTGACTTTCTGCCGGTCCATGTTCCCTTTTCGGCGTGATCCGTCTTTGAAAATGGATTACTCAGGGACCGGGCGTGGTTGGGGAGGAGTGACCAGAAGGTTGTACGGGTCTAAGTACCAGAATCGTCGTGAAATGTGAAGCTAATGTTTACCCCCGCGAGATTGGCAGTTTTGGCTATATTTAGGGTTAGTTTCTAAACTGCAAAAATTCATCAGAGCGCGGCAAATTAGCAAAGGGATAGGATGAAGGAGGGTTGGTGGGGGGGGGGGAAGGAAGTCGTATTGGTGTGTGTCGCTGAGGTGCTCAATTCAGTGTTTCGCCGAAGGATCCCTCAAAGCCTCCCGCCCTGTCATTAAGAACCTTTCTCGTACACATACGAGGCCTTCCCAAATTTTTTTTTAGCTTTTTCTGCCAGTTAACCCTGGAGAAAGACATAGCAGCCCCTTACAATCCACCCGCCACTTTTTGGCTGAAACGAGTTCCTGAAGGGGTTTATAGGAGTTGACAAGCAAATTTTCCGGAACTTTATTAGTTGGGCGTGTGGAAAATTGGAAAACCCCCAACTCCGACACATATAACCCAAACTTGTTTTTACCCAGCCACCCCTTTCTTTCTTTCACCCCAAAACCGACCAAATTGGTTTTTGGTTATTACTATTAAAAGTGGCTGGCTTCAAAACCCGCACTAACCTGGTGCCATTACGCTAAATTACTGACACTTCCATCTTTAGAAAGCAAGATTTAGCCTCCGCCCCTCTCCCCGAGCGAAAAAAAGTGATACAAAACCCTGAGAATCCTTGCGGAAATCCTGTGCGATTTTTGTGTTCGCTAAGAAAAACGTTGTCGATGTTCTTTTTGAAGAATAGAATAATCTCCTTCTTCCTCCTCTTCCATTGCTTTAACAGGCCCCAACCTTCTGAAAAGATGTGCAGTATACGGGGGTGGCGGTAGTCTTGGGAGCTATATTATTGAGGGATGGGGAGTTTACTTTAGAAGCTTTTCATGCAACTTATCCCTGAAACCCGATAAGAGTCGAATTGAATAATGGAAGCACTTTGCATTGGATATGAATGTGCTGTATAGCAGTGTAACGTTTGCTGTGGACTAATACTTAGAATATAGATGGGTCTTGGGGGAAAAAAGGAATGGGAAAAACCGAACAAATCTGGAGGCATTTGGGGTCTTGTTTTCCAGCAATAAGACACTATAGAATATGGAAAAGTGCACCTTTTACACATAAGAAGACGAAGAAGAAATCCAATACACCGTATTTGCTTTCTCCACCTTCTTCTGTCGAATTTGCCTTCAAGGACGCTTCTTGCAATCGCGTAAATTGTATCCTTCTGAAAGACTTGAGCAAACACGAATACTGGGTCTTGCTATTATTTTTTTTCTAAGGATAATTCGTTCTGTGTTATCTTCGTATCAATTACACGAGAATCACATAATCCGCGACGCATTTATTTGTCAGGTTTTGCTAACCGATGATCTCTTTTTCGGAAAAAAAGACGAACGGTAGGATGTATAGGAAATGAGTCTTTTACTTGTAATTACCCCGTCGAAAATTGTAATAGGGGGTTCTCCCCTACCGGAACGAAAAAGTTACATTGTATTGCAGTTACTGGCTTTGCCTCCTGTCAAGATTCTGTGCACAGCTGGTCAAAATGCAACTCCATTTCGTGAATTTGGCATACATTCAATTCAGTACTATTGGCTTTAACTTAAACTATGGTTGGAAGTTTTAACTGGATTGATTTGACTTGGAAAACGATCGAATTTTCTGGAGTTTTCTTGAAAAAAATACCTGATAAACGATACCTGAACTGAGAACTTCTCCGAATGGCGACGTAGCGCAAGGTTACATGTATCACGAAGAAGCTTACTTCCCTCTAATGACAATTTGTGCTCGCCTGTCCTCTTCTCAGAGGGACGAAGTCGTAAAGAGTGACAAAAGATTCCTTTTGGCTTTCCAATGAACCGATGTTGACTCCAAATACGTTACACTTCAAATCGATTTGTATTGCACTTTCGTTGAGAAAACTAGTCATGCTTTTAAATGACTGGACTAGTATCTCCCTTGCACAGTACGTACCCAGTTGGATTATACAGTAAAAAAAAAACGAAGACCGTTTACACCCCCGCATTCAGGAAAAAATTGCTCATAAATTTACAAAAATTGGTTGAATGTTTTGTGTATGAAAAAAATGAAATAGGACAAAAATTCCTAGCATTCCTACGTATACAAAAGGTGTATTCTGTAATAGTTTATGACAAACCATGAATCACTCAAGCCCTCAGCACATGCCCCCGCGTCTTATAGAACAGCAACGGCCCGTGTGACACTTCACTTCAGCAACTTTAACCTCAGCTCCCCAGCCTTCTGACAAGCTTTAGTAGCTAAGAAGCCTTCAAACCCCCAAACCCAAATCCACAAAAGCGCTCTACAGTAGCCTACTCAACAGACATCTTTGTATACGGTTTTCTCCTTTTCGAGAAACTTTCGAGAAGAAAAAAAAGAAGGGGGAGAAATGTGCTTCTTCGGCTTTCCATCATTGCCACACTAACCACCGCCAACATGTCCCTTTGTTGTGCAAAATAGAAGAGGTTTCTTCTTTGGGGGAGTTGTATTGTCAGCGACAGACCCTTCTAGCTAGCCCTCTCCAAAGTCTCTCTATCCCCTTAACAAGGAAAAAAGCAGAAAACGACAAACATATCCGACGCAGCTGCTTTGACCTCGCTTTTTCACTGCACAGCGCGATATAATGTACAATCCGCTCCAATCCATGCGAGAGACCGGGGAACAAAAGTATGGAGAAGTGGGGGCTCAGGTAACCACGAGACAGAACCACGGTAGCTCCACAATACAACTTCGTTTTTCATGGGTTACAGAACACCCATTCTTGGCGGAACCAACCACCCCAAGGAAATCTCATTGAAAAGCACAAGCGTGGATAACCGGAGGCTGGAGCTTGTACGTATGTGTAGACAGTGCTCTATAAAAGCGTTTCACATAGGGTGCAGGAGTGAAGAACTGTTTCACTTTTTCCAGGCCCTTTCCCGTTTTCCGGCGACCGTGTTCAAATAGAGCGAATTGATCGGGTCAAAAGAAGGCTCCGTTTTAGGACAACCCCTCTTTATCCCGTACCCCCTGGCCCATATTACTTTTGGACACGGTTTCTATTTAGGCTGTCACATAAGCCGTGTCCAGTGTGAGTCTTATGGGTTATATGGCTTCTAGGGTGTTTGAGATGACGACTTGACCGAAAAATTGTCCTCAGAAATTCGTAAACCGGGACTTGTTTTTGGTTTGCTGTAAAACCAGCCATTAGGCAAGTTGTGACCGTTAGTTTACAACAAACTTTTCCTTATTGGGGTGAGGTAGAGTATATGTAGGATTGTATTCGTCATCTTTGCGTCTCACCCCAGACAGTCATAAAATAAAAATGAAAAAAGGAAAAGCTCCTATGGCACCCCGTCCTTTTGGCTAGGGTTATAGTACTAGAAAGCTGAACCTAGGAGAAGCATCCTATGGCGGAATTTATGCTAGGAGATAGGGAGTTATGGCACCCAAAAGTCCAGAAATTGTTGCATGTTTGGGCCATTGGGGGGTGTTTTATGCACATAAGGGCCTTATACAACTTTCAGGGGGCAACTTTATATACTTTGGGACAAGCCATGCCGCACTGGCGAAAACAGATGGCGAGAAAAAAGAGCCGAGTTTTATAGGGACTAGCTACAGAGGATAGTCCTACAGCCCCCCCACCCCCCTTTGGAAACAGCTATGGTGACCGGTTGAACTTGTACAGGAAAAAAAGGTCCCTAGTTCAGATGGAAATACTGGGGCTGTAGTATTTTAATGGTTTCTGTCTGGTACGCTGGTCAGTTTTGTTGGGACCGTCTCGCCCGAATTTTATGGCACGTGCCGAACCGCTTCCAACTCTCTTCTGAGTTTATCTGTACACAGCTGGGGTCGTTTAGTGTTTTTTAAGTCTTCTTCAGTCTTCACAGGAACATACACTGTCGAACCTCCGTAACCCCAAATCATGAAGGCCGGAAGTGGTCACCTGGGGGGCTCGAGAATAAGGATCGATTGATACCGATCAAGTCTTACAGCACAACCCATGTGTAAGTTAAGTCTTTGGGATTTTCTCTAAAGCAAGTGTCATTCTGCAGCAGTAGGTGTTATATTTTATTTGCTTTCGTGAATAATTCAAATTTCGCTTTCTTGCGCTTTTGGTACATATAGAAAATTTTGGGCTTGTCAGAAGGTGAAAACAGATCTCACTATCTTATTATAATTTTTTTTAAATATTTAATATTGTTTTTGCCAATATGAATGCATTACGATGGGTAAGGGCACTTGCTTACAAGCTTACCCTTTTACTTTAATAGTTTTTATCTAACGTGAATAAACTTCAATAAGTCGTTAACCAAAGAAACGCCGCTTTTATAAAATTTTCGATAATTACTCCAGGTTTGAGTACCACTGGGTTACGATAAAGTTGTTCGCGACTTTTTCGCTGAAAATATAATTTCGCTATATTTACAGTTATTTTAAAAGGGGAATTCCATTTCTTTGTAAAAACAAATCGATTCACTTTCTAAAACTTTTGCCGCCAATGGGCCAAGTGTCGTTATTGTAGTTGTTGTTCGGACAAAAATGATCTCTTTTTTCTATACTTTTTATTGACAATGGGTTGGGTTTACCTATAAAGATAGGGTCAGGGTCAGGATTTACAAATAATGTCAAGGTATTGCGAAGGGTTAGGCCATAATTTTATTGCAATTTTTTGCGCTTTAAGATCAAGGTCTTTCGTATACTTTTGCTGTGCATTGATTGGATTATTCCATGAAACGCGGGACAATATGCTACGAAGGGTTAGGGCATAATTTTATTGCAATTTTTTTCTTTACAAAAATCAGTTTCACTTTCCAAAACTTTTGCCATTATGGCAATTGACCTTCGCCTTACTCTTCGTATACTTTGTCTGTAAACGGATTGTGTTATCCCGTAAAGTAGGTCAGCTTATTGCGAAGGGTTAGGCCATCATTTTATTGCCAATTTTTTATTGAAACGATCGGTTTCACTTTACGAAGCTTTTGCAGTAGATAGCAATTATCTTTGTTCCCCTTTCTTCCTTTCATAAAAATAATTTCCCTTTCATAAACTTTTGTTGCAAATGGATTGGATTAACCCATAAAGCAAGGTCAGCGTACCGCAAAAGTCAGGTCATCATTTTATTGCTATTCCTTTTCCTCAGTTTCACTTTCCGATACCTTAGCTGCAATTACAGCTGCCATCTTCTCCTTTAAAAAAATCATTTCACTTTCAGAAAGTCTTCCTGTAAACTGATAAGACTTACCAATAAAGCGAGTGTCAACATACTATAAAGGTCAGGGTTTTCACTTAAAGATCATTGCAGTTTCGCATACTTTTGCTGTTTATTGATTACATTTACCTGGAGAACAAGGTCTGCATGTCACTGATGAAGGGTTGAGCCATAATTTTATAACATTTTTTGCTTAAGAATCAATTTCACTTTCTTAGATTTTATTGCGAAATGCAACTGTCTTGTTTTGCGGAATAAAACCAGCAATCTTACTTTCATAAACATTTGGTATAAAACGATTATATGTCTACTAAACAAGGTCAAGGTATTGCAATGAGTTGGTCTTATTTTTCCGTTTTTTAATACATGTCCCTTTCGCTTTCCTGTAGTTTTTCGCAATGGGATTTTCCTTTCTTTTTCGAAAAATAACAACAGTTCACTTTCGTATAAGCTTGGTGTAAATTGCGTTAAATAAAGAAGGTCAAGGAATTCCAACGGGTTGGACTTATTTTCCATTTTTACAATGAATCACCCTTTCTTACAGTTTTTCGCAGTGGGGTTTTCCTTAGTTTTTTAGCCACTTATTCATCCTTTCGGTGCAAGTGGTAATTTGTCTTTCTTTTCCCTTTGCAGAAAATTCTGCTCACTTTTGTCCACTTTTGCTGGATGGGCTGGTTTGTCCTACAGAAATCAATGAACGCAGTGTAATGAGTATGGAACTCACTTCTCACATTTTTTTTATTGAATTCATCTCTCTTAATCTTTCGCTACCTTTGAGAATTCTCCATGTTTTCACGTTTAAGGTAGCTTGAACAGTCGTCATACATGGAAAGGTTGTTTGGTAGAATAAAAATTTTATGCTTCCATCGTTGTTTCGAAGAGTTTTATTAAGGTAGGGTGACACTAATGTGGAAGTAGGTTCATGAATAGTGTTATGGCGATGACAACAAGTTGATTCCAATTCATTAAGAGACGTTTGGAAAGACAGGCAACATGGTCTCAAAAGAGTTAAGGCCTGGGCGAGTTAATCTCTGAAAAAGCGGATTTTCCCCCCCGATTTCTTTTCTATCCTTGTAGGATTTCAAGCTTTGCTGATAACGTTGACCAAAGTTGGGCAAAATTGTACATGCACTGATTAACGAGAGGGTCCGCTTACCATGTTTCTGACCATTAATAACGTCGTCCTTGTGGTCTATCTGTTCAAACATCCCACGTTTGAGGTTCTGGGCTGCGCTCTTGCCAAGAACACGCATCCCGTTTTAGACTTTTTTTGTTTCGAGTTGTCCTGAACGTGTTATCTCCTTCTATTGTTTCTTTTTTTTAATGCAAGCCAAAACGTCTTGCTGTGGTCTTCTCTGGCTACTACTACTGTAGCCTCATCAAACAGAAATATAACAAAGAAAAGTACCACAGGCTGATGAATATGTGTGGCTGGGGACGAGCGCGATTTGATTGTTGCATTGACTGTTCCTTTAAAACCGTCTCTCCGCATAGCTCAAAAAGCTGTTAAGTAGCATACCAGCGCAACCAGTTTTTATAAACCCGAATTTATTTTATGAGGAGGTGAGCTTAAGGAGACAAGAGGGGCGAAAGGCTGGTGATGGGGCGTTTTACATCTCCCGACCGTCAGATTCGTGTCAATCCCCCCACGATGCGAAATAGAACTTGAGGCTTGATGTGCGGCGTGCACAAACCCCCTTTGGGTAATTTCTTTGGTTTTTGGGTTGTCTTATGTTGATTCAAGTTCAAGTTGGAGATAGTTGTTTATAGCTTCAAAAGTCGGCTCTTTTTTGGGGGAGAGTGGTGACTTTTTTTTAATGGTCTTAAAAACAACTTGGTCATGGTATGATACCAGAACGATATCAAACAGTCCCATCGAGGTTTCTTTCTTCTATTTTTTTTTCCTGACCTGCGTGGCTTTTAACTTGATGCCGTCTGACCATCAAAAAGCCCCTGCAAATCTTAGTAGAAAAACCTGCTCTTTTTTCATAAGAATAAGAAAAGGCATAGGACCCTTTTTTGTCCCTTTTTTAACCTTCTTAATGTACGACATGGTCACTCATTTATCCCTGTCTGGCTGAACGCTAAGAAATGCCAATAGGTCCAGACCCCCATTTGCATATTGGAAAGAAACAAAGTTGAGCTGTTCGCTTGGTCAAAAAGCGACGATAATTCAAAAGGTAATGTCCCATGGTCTCGAACAAAAAACCCGGCTTGACCTTAACTGGGGAGAGTCTTAATAAAGCTGGACCAAGTTTCATAAGTCAGTGAACTGCCGCGTTTATAATTCTAATACGCGAACACTCGACGGAAAACTTTTTAATGAAATAAAAGGAGAGATTTTAGTATGACCACAGACGTCAGCGAAAAAGGTCCCCACAACACTTGTTCTGTTTATGGCATTTAGGGTATTGTAGCATTTGTGGCCAAATAGTTACGGTTTTACGAGTTGCGATAGGATTGCTGGTGAGGATATGATCAAAATTTCGCTGGGTGCTGTGGCAATGTGGGGTCACGTGCAGCCCCTTTTTTTCCTTCGCGTGTCTGGTTTTATTTTGCAAAGATCCCAGTTTATGAGGCCATGTGAGCAGATTTTGGACAACGAAAGCGGGGACCAAAAAGCGGTGCCGGCGAGCTTGAGAATAAGAGCTGAGGCGTCGTCAGCGCCCACCAATCACTAAGTTAGCTGTCGACGCTCCATGGCGGTAGCCATGCACTCCGCCCCTGTACTGAGCTCATCTTCCGCGGCTCACCGGAGTAACGCACGACAGTCCACTCGCATCGTTCGTGGCAGGAGCCTGTCTTCCTAAAGTGCTGTGTTGGGCCATGTGTGGGGGGATAATTCCCTGGCGTTGTTCGATTTTCTTCACTTTGGACTTGTGTAGAAAGCGTGTTGACAAGCTGGAATCGCTAATAATTGACAAGCGTTGACAAGACCCAGGAAACTTTTGTTGTCTTTGGCTTGGAGTTTAGGGATCCTGGTTCCCCCCCACACGAAACTTTCCCGAGGGCCAAGTTTTAGGACCCGAGGAGCTTGTATAATTTAGGGCGTTGATAGTGTGGCCAGCGACCGCCCCATTCTGGGGTTTGAGCTCGCTCAGCGCGTGAAGTGTGCGGTTGAATAGGCTGAAACCCCGGGTTGACCACTTTGGCCACGCAGGCGAGGCTGCAGTGGTAAACTCGCGGTCCTGCGTAGCAGTTTGGTGGTGGGAATACGGGTGCGTGTGTTGTGTGTGTCGTCCTTTGCTTCCACATTTGAAAAACCTGGCTCCTACTTATCCAATTTGGAACATTATAGCCTGCAGTTTTTTTATGACCCCAGCGAGTTATTACACCAGTTGTAGAATCGCCACACTCAGCTCCCGCTCTAACTGTGGTATTGCCGTTACTTTATATATACATCCATTCGTCTGCCCCAAGTTGGTCCGGCTTTGAGTACGTGTAACAAGACTCAACCAGTGAGCATCTTATCATATCTATTTATCCTCCCGAATATCGCTTTCGGTGGGGTGCCCCGAGTCCGTTTTGTGTTTGATGTGGACATCGATCGGTGAGGGTTTTAGCCCCCAGTGAGAGGAACTTTGAGTTGAGAAAAGACACAGAGAGAAACACCCCGAGGAAGAAGAAGGAGACGTTGCTGGTCAGTCGTAACCTCTCTGCGGCGCCGGACACACTGAGATCTCAGCACTTGACGTGAGGACAGTTTTCCTTCTGCTTAGAAAAGATAAAGCTAACGACGAGACAGCCAAGCCGCCCGAAAAAAAAGGGAGCAAGACGAGGGAACAGAATCCGAAGATTCTAACGCAATTCCTTCCGTACCCTACTTCCGTACTATTTAACTAACCGTTGATCTTGAAATTCAAAAGGCAAACTGACTTACGCCGTAAGGGAATTTCATGAACGAGGAGTTGTTCAAGTATCGGACGAATCTCTTTCTTCCGTCGATAACGTCCAACCTCATGCCAGATTGTTCCACCCATCCGCCATCTCCAACGGGTGATCTGGTACAATTACCTCATCGTCCTTCGCATTACCCTCGTCCCCAAGAACGTCCTTCGCCCTCCGATTCATCCATGCTCGTCATGGGGGATCATCACGGCGAACTGGTACCTACGGGTAGTCCCCATTTCTTATGCACAGCCTTACCAACGCATTGGCGTTCGAACAAATCGCTGCCAATGGCGTTTCGCGTCGTAGCGTTGGGCGATATACCCGATGGAACGGTCGTCGCTGTCCGCGCGGGCAACGATGAGAATTACTGCTGCGAACTGAGAAATCACACTGCTGTTATGAAGAACCATGTCGCCAAGTTTAGCGATTTACGCTTCGTAGGGCGTAGTGGTCGAGGTAAAGAACAAAAACAAAACGAGAGAACTTGCCTGCCCTAAATGCTTAATTTGCTGACTTACACGCTCACTTCTTTATTTAGGCAAAAGTTTCACTCTATCCATCATCGTGAGCAGTTCGCCTGTCCAAGTCGCCACGTACAACAAAGCCATTAAAGTTACAGTGGATGGACCCCGGGAACCTCGCACCAAATCCCGTAAGTTAGCTTTTCCTTTATCCTTTATGAGTGTGTGAAATGCTGCATTTCCGGACAGTTTGTTTCAGCAGCTTTTTTTTGTGTCGCGAAAAAGAGGTTATTTTTGAGGCGTACAAAAACTCGTTGATTTATTAGTTTCGCGTTAGGGAGACACGGTATTATATTATGGATTTTCGGTTCGTTTTCAGGAACGGTTTCTTTTCCGTTGGGATGGAAAAAAGTGTGCGAAGGTTTTTATTTGTGTCAAAAAGGAGAGCAAACGTAAAACAAGGGTGTGCGTGGGGCGAAAAGAGATCTGGGGGCTGATTTATTTACTTGTTTGTTTGGCGGGGTGTTTTATCACAAGCTTTAAGGAAGAAAAAGCGAGGATTGATATGTATGGATTTGCTTGTGTGTTGTCGTCGGGGTATGTGTATGCTGTGCTAGCCCGGCACGGCAGCAGCAGTGCACGCCTCACGGTGCCAAGCGAAAAAGCATCAAGTTGATGTCGATGGTATTGGGCCGTCTGGCTGGCCTTCATTTGTTTATGGCAGGCCAAGCGGTGCCTTTGAGGCAACCGGGGTCGGTTTTTGATGGCCTCGGTTTTGGCTCTACGAGCGTCCAAACTCCGCGCATTGGTTCGTCTCTGGCTGAGATGGCTTGATGGCAATCGAAGATCCACCGCGTTGGGCTGTGTCATCATTTTTGCCCTACTTTTTACTAGTTGGACTGGGCTGGGGCGAAAAAAAAAGCGCAGAGAAAGGTTTGTTCCAGGACAGCCAGGATACAAATGGCTACGGGAGATCTACAAAATGAATATAAAGATATCGAAAGGATATGGGTTTTTACACGTGAAAGTGTTTCTTTTGTGCGCCTCTTCAGTATTTTCTTCAGCGTTAAACACCCCCAATAGCATACACAGCCAGAAAGTTCACCTTTGGCTTTTTTTTTCGGAGAAGGGGGATTCTGGTCGCGTACGACCTTCAAGCTTTGTTGTTTCGAACAATTCAAAAACAGGACCAAGGTGGCTTGTATCAGATAAGAGCATTGCTTCTCATGCGAACTGTCCGAATTCTATTTCGGGGTAATATAACATTCTCCGGCCGCAAAGACAAAAGGACAAAAAGTAAACTCGTACCGGTCGGGTCGAGATTTGGGCAGGCTTTAGCCGTAAAAAAATAGGAGAAACCTCGTGATGGGTTGGATAGCTGGGCTGAGGTTAGTGGTAAGGAGAGCACATGCTAGCAAAAGGAGAAAAAGCTGTCAAGTTGCGTCGTGGGCGTCGTGATGGCATTTTCAGAAAAAGAGTTCACTAGCTGTCTGACCGCCCAACCGACCGGAAAAGACGGTTGGTGAGGTCTCATGGAAATTACGGTTTTGCACTGCCAGGGCCCGCGTTTATTTGTGTTACGGTCCTCAAACCTTTAAAAGATGCCGACCCCAGACCGGCGAAAACCTCCCACACTCTTTTGCTCTCTTCCAAAAACCCCGTCGCAGGTTTCGCTTTCGTCTCCCTAGTATACGCTATAAAAAGCCTCTTTAAAAGCTAGAAATTGACCATTTATACAGAATTAGAAATTGACAAACTCATGCAGAAAGTTGTGTAAGGTGTTGTTGCAAATCTAGTTCGAACCTTAGCATTTCCTATGACCTAAATCGCAGCTTTTACTTTTTTGCCAGGTCATCCAACACCGTTTGGACCCTTCTCGCTACTTCAAGCTCCGTGGATCGAGCCAGCCTATTTGCATTTAAGCCTCGGAGTTCCGCCTCCGTCGTGGGATACGATACGGCGATCCCATGATCCCATGGCGATCATTAAAGGTATGGAAACACCCTATTCTATGTCGACTCTTGGTTTTGGTCTTGGCTCAATTGTGCAGAGATCAGAAGAAATGTTTGGAATCTGCTTACAATTTTCTCTTTTGTATTGTAGGAAGCAGCGGGGAAATGCATCGGCCCGAGATGTGGTCCACAACCAGTCATCCACTTACTTCAGCCAATTTAACCCATTTCGCTAATTCAGCCCACCCAGCTGGTCTGCCCTATCCGCCAGGTTCAGGCCCGGTAGCCTTGCCACCCAATTTGGTCGCCTTAGGTGGACATTTAAGTTTACCACCGACCTGTGAACCGTCCATGAATTTGTTGCGCCCCGGCTCGCATCCGTTTACTTCGCTAAGCTCCATGGGTCAACCCAATTCCCCTGGAGGAACGCAGTCGTTCGCCAGTCAACGAGCCTTGGCCGCTTCTATTGTCGCAGCGAATCAAACTCTGATGGAGAGAATGACCGCGGCTGGGGTTCATCATCACCTTCATCACCATCATCACCTTTCAGCTGGACTCGACGGGCCCAATTTGGACAACAGTCCTACCAAGCATTTGGTCGTCGATGGACCATCGTCCTTATCACCGTCTTCGACCATATCCAACTCGAAATCGGAAGATCCCCTGCCTTCCAAAGGCAAAGGCGACGAGTCAGACTCGCCTGTCGATGAGTTAACAACTACCAAGTCCGCCTTCGTCCATGTCAAACCGGTGCGTCTGTCATGCAGTCAAGGCAGCAACAGTAGCAGCAGTGAAGGATCCCAACAAACTTCCTTGACGACAAATGCCATTACGAGCACTAATCACTCCAAGACCGTGTCGGTGTGGCGACCTTACTAAGTTCAAAAGAACGCGTGGTACTCTTATTGTTTCTACAAA
The DNA here is from genome assembly GCA_020615345.1 of Triops cancriformis. Classification (NCBI taxonomy): domain Eukaryota; kingdom Metazoa; phylum Arthropoda; class Branchiopoda; order Notostraca; family Triopsidae; genus Triops; species Triops cancriformis. Next base: position 23,400 of record JAHZNP010000487.1, on the reverse strand, counting down.
GTTGTGTTTTAGAGAAAGAACTATGCAGTTTTGCCCCTATTGTACATAAATCCTCTCCCTCAGATAATTATCTGTCGTGCCAAAGATTTTTTGACTACGTTTAAAGACACCTTCACGGCCCTCCCAACGATAACAAAGAAAATACTCAAGACCCATTACATGAATCGCAAGTTTTAGTGAATACAGTTCAGTTTATACAGAAACAGTGACCAAGCCTACTTGCTTCGCCCACAGACCGTGTGCATGGGAAACTTTTTTGGACTGGTTACGATATTGACCTGATGTTACAGGTCAGCAAAGAGCGTTCTAGTGAAAACGTCGATATGCATATGAGGCTTGGTCGACAGTCGGCAGTTCTGTTTGCTTTTTTTGGTGGGACCTTTTCTCTCGCTCTCTTTCCCTCTCTCCCTGTAAACTCTGATTTCCCCCCTCTTTTTGACATCATCTGCACCCCCCGTTTTCTTCCAGCGCTCGGTTTGGTTCTTTTGTTGTGTGAATATAGTAAAGTAATATAAAAGAATAGCATAGGGGGAGAGATCTGAACCATGTCTACCCCCTTTGTCGACAGATGTGACACAGATGACATACAATAATAAAATTAATAGATGACGATTTTTTACAAATTAATGTTTTGTCCCGTTCCGTTTCACATGGCAGTCTTATTTGAATGTTACACGCTAACTATGATCCCAATGTATAATTCTTCACGTTAGGAAAAAAAATGAAGGGAACCTGAAAGCTTGTTAGGTCGAGGGACAAAAAGTGAACGAGAAAAGTTTCCTTTTCATTTCCCGTTAGCAGTTTTTGGGGTGATTGACAATTTCTCCCCTTTTTGGGACCTTATATCCGGTCCAAGCTGGTGCAAAAATTGAAGAGCCAATGCACAAGTTGGAAAGCACTTGAAGAAACCTAAAAAGAAAATAGCAAGAGCCTTTCAAGCATACAAAACGGAAGTAGGCAGACTATTTCATAGTTTGTTGTGCTTCATATTTTTAGGAGTTTGGAACCAGGGAAAAAAGTTTCTCTTCTCGCGGAGTTAGCATAAGCAAGCGGAAAAGACAAAAGGGGTGAGTACGTGGGTGTGAGAGGGTTGGAGCAGCAGCAGTTAGCTATAAGGCAAGAAACACAATAGCGTCACCTTCCTTACTGCAGTCATATATCACAAGTCGTTCTAGCCCAGCGTACTTAAAAGTTTTATTTTTACGATTATTCTTGTAAAAGGGGATGGTTGGTCTGTTTCTCCTTGATTTCGGCTCCCCACAAGCTTGCGTGCTCGGCTACACTTTTCGGAAGGGGGTGTCCGGGGGAAAACGGGCAAGACCGGGGTGGAACCATGGTTAGAAGGAAAAGGATGCTGGGGCTTTGAAGCAGCGGTTGTAATTCAGGCCACCGCCGAGCGATTTCGGAAGGGAATGGGCCCCCAAAGGCCACTACTACAGTTCTCTTCTTGGTGTGTGCTTTGTATATATCGCCGTGGTAAAAAGAGTTTACGTTGGAATCCTGTAAGAGAAGTAGACGACGGAAAAGTTTAAGAGATAAAAGAGAGAGAGAGAGAAAGAGAGAAGTAGGGAGGGGGAAAAAATGGAGGAAGATGCTCAAGACGCCCGCCCAGGAAATACAATTGAAGCCCGTCGCTTCTTTTTACGAGCGCCGTTGATTTCAACCGAGGTTAGGAGTTGCAGCGATTGGGGCCATTCCGGAGTGCTGTAAGATTCTTTCTGGCCGACCCCCAACGCAACGAGGCTTTGGGGCTTTTCACTCCCCAGCGGCCACGACCGCGATTCGCTAGCAATCCACGTTCGGGTGAGTGAATTCCGCAGCAAAAGCAAAAAAAGGCTACTAAGATGAACGATTCTTAGCGTCCTGCCCTTGTTGAGGGCAAGTTGTGGCCGCGCCACGCCTCCTTGATTTCCCACCCCCTTGCCCACAGACGTCTTTTTTTTTCTTTCCCCAAACAGTGGCTGAATTGGCAAAGCCAGCGTGAAATTTATGGGCCTTCCCCATTCTCCATAAGTTTGGCTACGCCAAATGCGGACTTTTTCCAGAAGCTGGGGGTAAAGAGGGCTGCGGGGTGGAGTGTTTCTCGCTGCTCACTGCGGGGAAGACGCTTCACTTGAGACGCCACAGCTTCCGTTGCGTGCGCTCCGAAGAAAAGCGGAAAGAGGCTTTTCTGTGGATTCCCCAAGTTCGCCGTTATACACAACACAATGTCACACTGTCGGACTCAATTTGTAGCGCTGGATGTTACCCAAGATCACATGGGTTGGTGTTGTGGAGGGGGCTTCAATTTGAATCACTTATTACCAAGAGCCGTCCTTTGCCACACAGTACCGAAACGAGCTCAAACTCTTCACCTCCCCGCAACCCCCTCCCAGCAGAAAGCGTGAAGATGAAAATGGGAAAGACGAAAATCCGATTTGGTGGAAAAGCAAAAGTCATACAATGCGAGTTCAGGATTGGAAAAATATCCCGGGCTATTTTTTTTTTTTTTTACTGAACGTGACTTGTTTCTGTAATTGGTGCTGAAGTCCGACATCAGAATTGTTTTCTATTTTTCTCCCTCGTTTAGCTGTTTGTTGGGCTTGAGAGCAAAACGTTTTTACATTTTTGTTTTTATTCCTTCAAAGAGTAAAAGCTAGAAATCGTCTGCCTTGAAAGGTTGCAATAGCCATAAGCTACAACGGGAGGGATATCGAAGGGCGTGGGCAGTGTACCAAGCGTGGCGGAGTTGTATTTTTCTTCTCTCGGAATCTGGTGGGGGGGTGAATATGGGTTGAGAGTATGGTACATGCATGCCAGGGAAAAGAGAGTAAGAAACCGTCATCTGATTCGGATATTTATGGATCATCTGATAGTCCTGGCATCGGAAAGACTTTTCCGCACCATCACCATTTCGGCTTTTCTTTTATACGTCTCCCCCCACACACACCATCTTCCAGCAACATCTTAAGCTGCCGAAAGGCAAGGAGTCTTGCATTGGTGAGAAATATTTTTTTTCGATGGCTCAAGAAACACACCAATTGAACTTCGCGGACCCTTTTAAGAGAACCTTCCATAACCACATCGTGAGCTTTGAAATGGAAGTGCACAGTATACTACGCAACAACGAAATCGAAGAGACACGTGGGCCAGGCAGTGGGTGGCAGACTCAACAAAGACAAAATTATTGCTGGATGATTCATTTCTCAAGTAGCGCATAATACTACAGCAGCAAAATCTTCTGCCCCGCACAAGAAAATTGCGATACGAAAACTGTCGTTCATCGGAAGGTTACCTTCTTTACCAGCGGTTTTCATCCTGTTCACTTCCCTTACACATTTAGACATTTTAATACTTTGGTTCACCTAAAGAAAAATGAGTTTTAGCATGTTCGTGACAGTTATGACAGAATTTGATCAAGATTTTAACGGTAAAGCTGTCTAGAAAATCGGTCACAGTTAACCATACGTTGACAACAGTGCATTATTGGTGTTGTCTTACGTTTTTAAAGGTGCAGAAATCTTCCGCCTTCACACTTACTTCAATACCGCGTTCAGCTGCAGTGTCACTCCAAAACTTGCTCGAAATTAACGTTTAAGACAATGGGAAAAAGGATAATTTATTACTTTGGCTCAAAGCGTCCGTGCTTTTCTATTGGTCGGAATTTCGCTTAGTCCGTTTACATTTTCAGTGTGGTATTAAAGAAAGTTGCAAGTATTACACAACTCGCTTTCCTTTCGCTTGGTAAATATTTTTGCGAAGATTTCGCTTACCGAAGGTCTTGTCGTGGCTGAGTTGAGTGTATGATGATTGAATTTGAGATTGATAGAAGTCTGGGAGGTTTCGAAATTTTGGGTGGGTACCGCCAAGCTTTCCCTAGCGAGGCGACTCGCCCTTTGTATATGCAAATGAACCAACCCCGGCGTGGTGATACACATGTGTCGTCCGTTTTCTGTCGTCGTCTTCAGTGTACATTTTGCCTCGGATTCTCCTATAGATTGTGTTCACTAGGCCTTCGTGCTGGACATTTTTCTTTGTTCGCTGAAGCCACGCCTCGATCTAGCAGACCTACCCCTGCTAAGTTTTTTGCCGCCCCTCTCGAATGCTAGGGAAAGGAAAGCGCTGAATGCTGAGGTTTTTGAGGCCAGTTTCACTGGCCAGACCGAGGGCACCCCGGTTAACCCAGGGATCAAAGCGAAATCGTAAAAAGCGTAGGGAACGACAATGGGATATATGAGTACGCACTGTACCACACGTACGGGGAAGAAAAGATCTCGGGGGGTTGATTGGGATTCAACATAATGGAAATCTCTCCCCACCCTGTCCACCCCATCTTCCGTTTTCTCCCTAGCTTGGATAACTCCATCAGAGCATCTTTCTCTCCCCCCTCTCCTCTGTCTCACTAGCTGCCATACTCTCTGGCGCGCGCTCTCTCCCTCTCTCATCCCAATCAAGCTTTCAATCGAGAGGGATTGGAATTCACGCATGTATAAGCTGAGCTGGGCTTGAGTTCTCAATTGGGGGACCTCTCTCGTGCTTTATTTACTTACTTCGGTTGGGTAGGAGAAAACGCGAGTAAGGGAGTGGGGATGTGGGTAGTGCATGCTGTATGTGGATTTGCGGAAGAGACGCAAGGGATGTTGATGTGGATCTAGGAACACTTATTAGTTATGTAAAGGGAGGGGGCGCGCTTTACTTGGCAAGAGTCGGCGAGTATAGGGTACAGTACTGGCGGTAGGGAGTTGTGAATTATAAGGGGGGGGATATACATGTGTTGGAGGAGGACGGGGGAGGCGGAGGGGATGGATTCACAGCAGTAGTTACCATTCCTTATTCACAAAGGGTAAACGAGGAAAAAGCTCGGCGGCGATTCGGGGCTGCACATCTCACCAAGATGCAATCAACCGTGACAGCATCGCACATCCACACATCATCCGTGCACGGTGAGCAGCCCGTAAGTCCCGTAACGACTTCATTGGGGTGCGCGCGTGGTTTTTACTTTAGCCGGGCAAGAGCTCCTGTGTGACCCTCGATTATCCTTCAGCTGTCCGGAGTGGTTTCGATTAGGTGTATAGACGGCCTGTTTGAATGAGACTTTGGAAAGGAATATACATCTAAGAAAAGGGTCAGCAATCTTGAATCCCAAACCAGCATTCTTTAATTCTTAACAACACTAATATATTCCCGTCTTCTAATCCGTGTTCCTTTTCCCATGCTCGTCCACGCCGTTTGTTTGTTTATATATCTGTATGCTAGGAAGACTCCAGAGAGACATTTATGCCCCAAGCCTCCTTGATGAAACATGGTTACTGTCTGCTTGGTATAAACGTTCAAGGGATCTTCACTGGTGACTTTTTCCTTGGTAGACCTTGTCCAGAAAGCGACTCGTTTTTCATTTAAATTAGCGCGAGAAAGAAGCCAGTTGGAACGACAAAACCTTTTATTAAAAAGAATAGAGGACCAAGCGTCTTGGGTTCAATTTATGTTTAACTCTGGATATCATGAACTAATCAATAAGAATAGGGCAAAGGGAGAGAGCAGGGTTCACAGCGAAAGAAGTCCAGTGTTAGGACGGGTAAGAGGGGGGAGGGGTAATAATAGTCCACCACCCTCGGTACAACAAAAGCTTACAGCACACACATCCAATACTGTCGAAAGATAAAAAAAAAGAATGGAACACGTGACCAAATTCGGTGCACTGCTCGGGGGGGTTATATAGCAATGTACGATGTGACGAACCGTATATAAGCAAAAGTGCCCAGCAAGGCTGGGGAAATCCGGCCGGTGATTTCAATCCCGTAAAGGTGGACCACGGAGTCCTCCATCTGACGCCAGCAGGGTCCACGTAGTAAACCGTCGTTCGACGCTCAGTCGGCTTGGCGTCAAACTCAGCTGTTACCCCCTACCTTCTTCGCCTCCGTGACATACCCTTCTGCCCGGACATTTTATTCACTTGCCGTCACCACCTTCTCTTCACACCAGGCTCGCTCCCTGTCCTTTCTTTTTTTTGTATGTGTGTGTTTCTTATAGCTTTTCTTTTCCTCCTCATTTTATGTTATTTCCCCCATCCGCCGATCTCGTCACTAACCATGCCAACATGGACCTCGTCGCTGGTCATTGCTAGGGTCGACCGATATGGCGTCGCCCGTTTCCACTGAGGCCAACTTCTGTAAAGGGCGGTATCCTCCGGGAAAAAAGCAGTCCCAGGAACAAAAAAAGAGCCCAGTGGAAAAAGCAGTATACGAGACGGGGGAGAGAAAAAAAAGCAAAAAGGTGATGATGTTGACCATTAGATTTTCGCTTCTTGGCCCGATTCCACATATCACAGCTTCCTTTCCGTACTTTTCGAGTTACTCCAAGAACGAATGGCGGACACGGTCAGCCAGCGGAGTGATAAAGCGAGAGCCGGATTCTTGGTCAACATCCCATAGTCCGTGGACATTGGGCCATGGGAAATTGCTGGCTTTTGGGTCATGTGATGGAATCGAGGAAGAATGGACGGGGAAAGAGAAAAAAGAGGTGAGGAAGGCTTGGCGATGTTTGGGGGGTGAGGGTTTGGAGAAAAACGATGGCCAGATTCGAGGGACTCGGAAAGATCCGGTCACTGGTGCTGCGTGTAAGGAAGTTTTTGGCGCGTCCACGACGTTCCCTTGTGAGTTTACCGACCGCCGATCAATCAGTGACAACCACACGTTGGATCGCCGGAATCTTGGAAACTGGCCACGGGGACCCAATGTGTCCTGTCAGCACTTTAAGCAAATACGCTGCACTTCCCCCGCTTTCCTGAATATTTATTGACTTTATGCAAAGGACACGGATATTCACACATTATATTAGAAATATGGCCCAACTCTAATGGCTTTCAGAGTGTCCGCTCGGAATTTGATAGACAATAAATAACAATGCGAGTTTTTATTATTTTTTCATATGGCTTTCTTATAGATTTAAACTCAGATGACTTAGCACGCCGAAGGGGTAGTTCTAGTTGTCATAGTTTTTAACTATAACTTTTAAATATCCAGTTAGAGAAGGCTTCGTTAAAAATACAAGTGCATTCGTGGTGTACAACACTGCGGAGCAGGTTGAGGTGCGGTTCACTCGAGTTGTTAGGTGTCAAAACGCTTGTATTTATCAAAAAAGATTTTCTGCAACAATCTCATAAAAAATACCGTAGATGTGTAATGCACCCAAAGTGGTAGCCAAATGTACACCAAATTAATATGTCAAACCAATTATGCCGTAGGACATTTCCATCAACAAATAAAACTGATGAACTAAAGATATCTGGGAGCTGCAAAAGTTGTAGTGTCAATAAAAACAAACAAAAAAGTTTCCACTGGAAAACAGAAAGAAATACATTAGGAAAGTAAGTACCGTAATTTTTTTTTTCAAAAGAAAGCGGTTCCGTGGGTTTCACTGTTATGTTGACTATTAGATCTTACGACATATCATGAATGGTCAATTAAATGTTGCAAAAGTATTTTAGAATAATGCATTAGAAGCTTAGCCACCCATTTCTCGTAAGTGATTTTACATGATTTATAGAAAAGTACTGAGAGCTTAGTTGCGACGGTGCGATTGAAACAAAAGCGTTATTAGAACAACAGATCCCTTTGACAGTCGTAGACAAAACAGTTCCATAGAGATTGAACTTACGCACGTTTATATCATCAATATATTTTAAGTATCATATTAATTATGTAACAAACAATAATAATTTCATTATATATAATACTGTACACGAAGTGTTCATGTAACAAACAGAAGAATTTAAACATAAAGGCTTCAATGACGAAAGCACACGGAAATGTCGAAAATGGGAAAAGACGTGACAAACGAAGAGCAATTCGTATTAATGATCATTTATTCGTAATTTTGTTTCTTCCAAAGTTCACTGTTGTATCTCATTTGATAGCTAGATATACCGTTTTCTGGTTTTCTCTGTAAATTTGTGCTGTAGTTTTGATTTTTTTTTGGGGGGTGCATGCAGCCATGCATAGACTTTTCGGAACAAAATGGGAAATACTACCGCCTCTATCGGTTACTTGGGAAACTAAAATGTTCGCCTGCCAAGATGGCGGTTGTTGTGGTTGGTTCATTTCGTGGTAACAATTGATAAAAAAGTGCTTTAATATTAAATATTTTACCAGGACTTGACAGTGTAAAAATGTCTAACAATCCATATGCTTTTCTGGGACTCGCTTTAGCTGGCCAAAACGCAGGTAATGTTCTTAAAATCTCCGAAGTTGCTCTGAGTTTCGATTTTAAAAACAGCCTGCTTGCTTTATTTGAAAGACGCCAAAACATGTTTATAGTGTTTATTCTGACGATCATAAAATGATGTATGGTTTATTCTTAGTATCCGGATCTCAACTCATGGCTTATAATTATCTCCGTGTCTGTGTCTGTTACTTTATTTTTAGGCAATGGAGTAAACAGTAATGGTAATCCGTTAGCGGGCGGCTTTGTGGCTCCCAACAATGCCACCTTTCCACCTCACCATATGATGGCAGCGGGTCTACCAATGGGTATGAATGTGAATCTCGGAGGAGGCTTAAATTTAGCCATGAATATGCCTATGCCACTACTTCAGCCGTCCGTTGCCGGTAATGGCCTCTCGTTTGTACCCAATCGAGCTTTACCTTCCACGTCCACCAGTAACCAAAACGAGTCTCACAACAAACCGCAACAAAGTCCAGATCAGAAGGAACGTGAACAAAGTCGGGAAAGAGACAAAGTTCATTCCAGGGACCGGCGAAGCCGCGAGCGGGAGCCACCACCGAAACGTCGATCTGACAAGAAAGATTTTGTTCAACGAAATGCTGACCATGACGACGACGTGATGCTTTTATCTTCATCCCCGTCCAGCAACAACAGTCCAGTTCCTCCACCTTGGAACGAACTTAGTGCCAACAATCCTGCTCCGATGTCCTTTCCCATGAATATGATAGGCATGAACATGCTTGGCGGTGCTATGGTGCCGGATCCCTCTTTATTAATGAATCCCCATATTCCTTTTGATTTTGGACTCATGGGATTAGGCGTCGGGCCCTCCACAGTCACCAAAGACGTTATTCAGTGCAAGTCTTGCACGCTTTTCCCACCCAGTGCTCAAGCCCCGCCACCTACCACCAGGGAAAGACCACCTGGTTGCCGGACAGTCTTTGTCGGGGGGCTGCCAGATAACATTACAGGTTTCGGTTTTGCTTTTTTCCATACATCCAGAGGATAATTATTTTCTTTCCTTTTTATTATTGGTTGTTTTACAGTTCTGTTTGTCATTTCTCATAGAGGAGGTACTGCGAGAAATTTTCGAGCGCTGTGGCGAGATTACCACGATTCGTACCAGTAAGAAAAATTTCGCTCATGTTCGGTTTGAATTGGAATGTTTCGTGGACAACGCCTTAGCACTTTCAGGTATATTACGAGAAAAGTGTCACAAAATTAATCTTTCGTCGGTGGCTATTTTATTAAACAAACTAATATTTTATTAAACAACATTTTATTAAACAAACTAATAGGATATCGGTTGAAGCTGAACTCTAGCAATGGAGCCGATACGACTAATGGCGGGCGTTTGCACGTGGACTATGCTCAAGCCAGGGATGACCTGTACGAATGGGAATGTCGTCAACGACAGTTGCAAAGGGAGCAACGACACCGACAGCGAGTCCAGGAAGAGTTGTTGCGGCCACCGTCTCCACCTCCGGTGGTCACTTTCAGCGATCACGAAGCCCAAGCGTTGATAGACAGCCTCAAAGGTAAAAAGAGCCCAAACCGCGAAATGAGTGGGTTCTTGAACTCGCTGTAATTAACTGGTTGGCAAATGATGGTTTTTGAAAAGTAGGTGATGATACGTTTGTGAAAGCTGTTCAAGTCCTACACACGTGGTTGGACCGTGGTGACTGCTCCAAGCGCAATGCGAACACGTTCTACAGCTTGCTCCAATCAGCTCATGCTCATGTACGCCGGCTCGCCTCGGAGAAAGCATCCTACGAAGAGGAATTAAAGAAAACACGTGAGAGTTTCCAAGCCAAATTACGGGGATTGCTGGCGCAATGTAAGTAGACAAAAGCGTTCTTTCTGTTATATATATTTTTTTCCACCTTTGTTATTTTCCGTTTGGGTTCTTCTGTTTTGGTCCCATTTTTGGTGGCAGCTTTTCCTTCTTGTTGGGGAGGTCAAACAGAAACATTTTCAAGAATAACTCAGGCAAAGCGGGACTACTATTTTTTAACTTTCTGCTGCTCTCACACAATGTTTATACCTGTTCTCTCGGGCAATTGCAAGTAGTACCGAAAGTCAAGAACTTCCCTTGGACTCGTATTCCCTTCAGAAACAGTCGTAAGTTGGACGAAAAGTTAAGGTTTAATTTATTGGTCGTGGAAACTTGCAAGACAAAACAGAAAAAAATGAGTACACGTGTCTCCAGCAATCGAGTCAGGTCACCTTCCACACGCAGTCTAGATGCCCAGGTAACCTGATAAGAAAGAAAAACATCTTCCGCTATTCAGTAATACGGACACTCCTTGGACATAAAGAAAAAGGAACGAACTTCTGGCACAGTGGAGTTACGGTTTAACGTGGATGTTATTACATGAACCTTTAGCCGCGCTGACACGCGTCAGTTTTTCGTGAAATTTTGCTACCGGAATCAATTTGCGGCACCTTAAGACCACTGTATACTGTCCTTCTCTTATGGACGATTACAAGGAAAACTTCGTTGGGCGATTTTCTATTTACCACTCAGTGTTTCTTGAAATATTCTTGACAGTAAAGTTTTAGTGGATACTCCCTAGATTCTTAGAAGAGAAACCTTGGAAAAAAAGGTAAAGATAATGTACAATTGTTCAAGGAATTTGTTTGCTATTTTGCAATGTTCCGAATTCCGAAAATGTCTCCACGTTGAATTCTAGTTATTATTGAATGTAGAATTGTGGTCGAAAAGTTATCGAACAATACATAGAGTTATGGGAAAATCGTCAACGCAATATTTTCGTTTCTCCCATTCACTCAATGTAAAATAAGAGAAAGGGTATACAGTGGCCTTACGGCTCCAACAATTCCTACGTGTTGGGGCGCTTCTGCACCCAAATCGGGTTACGCAAATCTAAGTTCGACGCAAGTTGCGTGGGAAGGTATTCCTCCCGTAAACCGTGACTCCGCTGTATGCTTTTGATTAATGGGTCATTTGTTGAATTAGTCCCGGGTCGCCATTTCTTTCCGTTGACCATTGAAATGTTCTTTTTTTGTCAACCCGTGATTATGTCGTGACCTTTCCTGACTCTTACCTCTGTTACAATAACGTGTGTGTATCGGCCAGTGAGGCACATCGACCGCGCCTTCACAGCCGCCAACCGGCAGAAAGTGTGGGACCATTTTACCAAGGCCCAACGCAAGAATATCGAAGCTTGGAAAAAACAAGTAGCGGTACGTACTGTCCATTTCCAAACAAAAATCCACCACTCCCGAAGCATACTGTGATTTGCGAAATCTCCCCGTCCCAAAAGCCGCCTTCTCCGTTTGTTATAGCTGTTTCGCTTTTTAATATCCTTTAATGCTGACTGGGTGTTTGTTGCAGCTTTGCATCTCGGTCTCCTGTTGAAGCATGGCATTTTCTTTCCTATATAAGCATGTTGGGGTTAAAACCCGCTGGTTTGGGGGGAGGGGCAAATTTATACTTTTTGACGCGTGAAATCCGAGGTAGGAGTTTTGGTCTTGTTTCGAAAATCAAATTTTCCCAGGTAAGCCAATTTTTGTAAAGTTTTTCGTCTTATGGGGAAAAAAATCCCCTCTTTGCCCTCTCCAAGTGGCTTCTGTACCATTGCATGGATATTTATGATAACATAATAATTGCCTTTTCTTAGAGCTGACGTAGACTAAGAAGCGTTCGTATGATTTTCCTCTTTTCAGGATCTTCGGATACCAGAAGACGTGCGAGAAAAAGGAGATGATATGGATGTTTCGGATTCTGGGGACGAAGACAGCCAGCACAAGAAGCGAAAAGAAGATAAACGAGTCTTGGGATTAAAAGTAAAATCAATTTTTTAGTTTAATAGATAAGTGTAATATTAAATGTAATTATTCAGTTCAATATACTATAAATGTAACACGACATGCATAATATACATATACTATATAAATGGACAGTACTCGTCAATAAAAACGGGCAAAAAAAAAACGGTCCTATACACTGCACAGGGCAACAGTGGAAGTTCCCATTATGAGAGCTCTGCTGTGGGTTACGGAACATACACGAGAGGATTGTGTGGGACACCGCTCACGCAAGTATCGTGTACTTTGAAAAGGACCGATCGCGTGGACTGTTTTCGTATGACTAATATTGTACACAATTTAAACCATGAAGTAAATGTCAGAGGAAAGCAAATAAAGTTGAGACAACTTACGATTTTTTCTATTTAGGGTTTCGGCTGAAAAGTAATTAATCTTCTCTAAAGCTCAGAAACAGATTTAACTACCTTCGTGCTATCAGTAATTTCAGATCCACTCAGGTTCAGATATTAACAAAATGTCATCTTGCTTGCCTGGAATAATGAAATTAATAATATTAGTTAACTTCCTGTAGTTAAGTGAATAAGCTAATGAATATAAGGAATAATGAAACTGTTATTTCACACAGAGCCAGATCACTCTTATACTGCAAAATTTATTATAAAATTTTGACTAACCCCTTGACAGACCAATTTTAATTTTTTCAATAACAGATATTTTCAACGACTAAATAATAAAGTTGTGAGGATTCGCGCCTAAATAGAGAAATAGTGTCGTGGCTTTCAGGGGTGTCTAGTTGCGATAAGCTAAATAAGTTGCCGTTTGAATCTCCTGCCGTGAGTCGATGCTTTAGTGGAGTAATTGGTCGCCGTTGCGTTAAATCAATTCTTTAGTTTTTCGTTGGTCGGAATATTGTGATTTTAAAATACGATGTTCTTAATTGGTAGGAGGACAACGATAACCTACGTTGCCAGTTGGAAGCTTCCAGGAACGAAGTTGATCTCGTACGATCAGATATGAAGACCGAGTTGCAGATTAAAGAGAAGCAGTTAAAGATTTTGCAACAGACCCTCCAGAATGTGCAAATGGTAGTTTTAGAATCAGTGAGAACTCGAGATAACTGATTTCTATATTAGCAACTTATAAGCTATAAGCGTAAAGAAGCCATGCAGAAACCTGAAGTTGTTGAAGTCAAGGAGGACGGTCCTGATGATACCAAAGATACTGCAGTTCCAGTCAAGGAATTGGGCGTTGACAATCAAAAGTTCGAGACTCAAGAAGTAGCATGCAATACGGAGATGTTGGAGTTTAATGTAACAGAAAAAGAGGCTCTTGTCATAGGTAAGCCGTTGATTGTCTCAAATTTTGGATAAAAGGTTTACGCTAATTTTTACTTCGTTTAGGATTGGTGTCTGTGTTTCTCTCGATTCATCGTAATGGAGCTAGTTTGGAGTCAATTCAAAGTTACTTGGAACCTACTCATAGTCTTGCCGAATCTGAATTAGTCACTGTTTTGTTAAAGTACAAGCATTTGTTTCCCAAAGTGGAGAGCAAGTACCGTTTTGGATGTTTTGCGTGAAGAATTTTTAGTACAGTAGTCGTTTCATGTGCTAGATCCAATTTTTATTAAACATTGTTTGACTGCTACGTCATTACAGCCGTCTCTTGAGAATCAAACATAACATGCCAGGTTTTACATCACCTCCCAGGTACGCTCGCTACAATCTTGAGAAAAATCTGTCATTTATTTGCCTTTGGCTGCCAACAAGCGCTCATTGACATCCTTCCAGTTGGCGATGTTGAAAATGCTCTTCACGTAGTCCGCGCGGACGTTTTTGTACTGCAGGTAATAAGCATGTTCCCATACGTCGATACCGAACAGGGGGACCAATCCGGTAGTCGGCTCCAGGGGATCTTGATTTCCACAAGTGGCAATCTCCAAACGGCCAGTACCTTTGTTCAGACCCAACCAACCCCAGCCAGAACCTTGAATGGCAACAGTGACCGTTGATAGGCGGGCCTTGAAGTTCTCAAAAGATCCAAAATCACGAATAATGGCTTCTTTTAAGTCTCCTGCGAAATATATAGAAAAAACAATATATGATTTCCAACATTAACTCAATTATTTCTATTCACTAGCAAGCACATCGCTACCTAATCGTACGAGTACACGGGAGTTCTCACCTCTTTGTGAGATATGTAAATTGAAGTACAGTACACATTTCCTCGATTCTTTTTTAACGCCCGTAATGTGGACAAGCAACACTCTAACTCTAGTAGGTACTAGTTCTATATATTTTTGTCAGCTTGTGAAACATTCACTTACATACTGGAATGGCGACTCAGTTCTCATTTACTCGTTGTAAATAGCTAAATTCAGTTTCCTTATTTTCATGCCGGAAACCTACACTAGAGCTTACCGTCAGGTTCTCCGCCCCCATTGGGAGACAAGTTGCTCCAGAAAATGCTATGGTTAATATGACCTCCGCCGTTGAATTTGAGCATAGGCGTGAGGGCAATCATAGTCTTGATATCGTCTGCCAAAAAGAAAAATTAATTAATATGTTATATAACTCTTGACGGAACGGCTAACTCCGTACTTTTGTCTTTGGCTTCCTGCAGCTTATCTTCAGCTTGATTGAGCATGTTCACGTAAGCTGCATGGTGTTTAGAATGATGCAGCTGCATAATTTCTGCAGAGATGACTGGTTCTAATGCATTGTAATCGTACGGAAGATCGGGCAACGTATGTTTCGACCGCTGCCATTCCTGTAACCGCTTAGGAACAGACCTGAAAAACAAATAAAATAATGTAGAAAATACAATACACGCGCAAACATATTTTACCTCAACACATGTGCCTTTCGAAGCATAGACATTCTGCGCAAATGGGGTGAACTGACAAATCTCGGATCTCACACGTTTTTTCAACGAAACAGGGACGTTTTGTCTCGATCGAGAATATTTTCCGTCTCTGATCGAAATCGATGTAACCTTGTAATCGTACTGATTGCCTTGTTAACTGTGATACCAATAGCGTGTTTACAAAGATGGCGGTCAGGCTGACGAGGATTACGTTTTAATTTCTTGACCATCTAGGATTAATTTTTACTAAAGTAGGTAGCCGGGTTTCCAAGTTTTATTCATGTTGAAGTGACTGTTGAAGTCATCAATGAAATGTACGTGGCTCTGTCGTGTTTTTGTTTACTTATGTTTTGCATGTTCAGACCCGTACAGTGCAGTACATTTGCTCATGAAGCGGCATCGAATTTATATTACCCGTGCACAGTTTTGGTGGTACAATGTCAACTTACATGCTGTGTTCCTTTAGGCTTGCAAAGAGCGCAAACAAAATGACAGAAACCGATAATGACATCCCGTCATCTGTGACAGCTGTAGAACCAAGCAAACCTGACGTCAATGCTGATCAGCTTTCGGAACTTGAACAAAGTGATTTGTCCAAACTCTGCCGCGACTTTATAACTTATACCAACTGGCTAGAAGACAAGTTGAGGAATGTTCATGCTGGTAGGCCGATTACAACACGCTTTGGGTGTCGTGTACACTGAGCCTTGGAACAGTGTTTGATGTGACCTTCACACGAGAACAGTGCAACGCCTTATCTGGTGTCTTGTCTGTGATCTTGCCGCAGTTGGTACTTGATGTACATGATGCATTTAAACAGCCACGAGCGCGATACGGTTATTTTGAGTTATCAAAAGTCGTTTCGGGTCAAATCCAGTCCAGAAATCGGTCCATATTTGCCGTTTGGCGAAAGGCCAGCGCGCATGTTGTCTTACACTGTTTCAGATGAAGAGGGTAGCAAAGGCTCGTGTACACTTCCCTTCTGCGCACTTTTTGAGAAAAATCGTCGTAAACTGTGTACTTCTGTTGCTTCTCCTTAGGCCATTCTGCTGCTCTCCGCGATCACGAAGAAAAATGCCGCCAAATCCAGAACGAAGCCGCGAAACGTGAAAGCGTTTTAGTCATGCGGTTATCCAGCAAAGAACAAGACCTGCAAGACTTAGCTGTGAGCATCCTATCCAAAAAAAAAATATTGAAAAAAAAATATTGCTTAGCGCGAATATTCCAGTCAGCACTAACCTGCGCTTTGTTTTGTGCCTCCCCACCTCTTGGTCTTTTCTCTTGCTTTGTGGGGCACGGCACCGTGTTTTCCTCCTCCTGTGATAGGCTCAAATCACCGAACTCAAATCTTCCCAATCATCTGGACCTAATTCCTTGCGTTCTGCTCTCTTGGATCCAGCCGTCCACTGTTTGGTGCAAAAACTTCGTGCGGAAGTGGAGAAGAGTCGCTCTAGCTTGGAGGAGACGCAAAATGAACTGAGTGCATGGAAATTTACGCCTGACAGGTGCTTATATACTGATAAGTTTGATCTTCCCCTTTCCTGGAGACAACAAACGAAGTTCTCACATGTACTGTACCTGCTAAAAAGACCGTCGTGACAAAATATGGACACTAAAGGGCGATGAAAGGCAAACAAAAACATAGTTTTTAGTCAGAGACGGGATAAAATCTTCCTTCAGTAGTGCCAAAAAAACTTAGAGACCAGCATCTTGTGATCAGTTTGGAGCATCTTACCTCTGAAGCTACTACATTTTTGCGGTATATAATAGACAACTTCCTTTCACTGAGAGTGATACGTTGCTTTTAAGAACAAGTGTATTGAATCAAGTTTTCCGAAGGGAGAGGTAACTTTTCATAAACTTTTGTGTTCAACAGTGGTTTGGGGGCTGGTTGGGGAAGGGTTGTGGGAAACGCACGATTGTGTCCGGTGCGGCGGCACGTGTTATAATATTATTATTTTAAATACTTGACTGGGAATTCTTTTAGGAGTGTGTTGTATGGTTTCTTAATGGAAGTCTGTGTGCATGGCTTTTTCTTTATGTAGTAATACGGGCAAACGCTTAATGGCCAAGTGCCGACTACTGTACCAAGAAAATGAAGAATTGGGAAAGATGATAGCGTCGGGACGGTTGGCAAAGCTCGAAGGCGATTTGGCGTTACAGCGCAATTTTTCAGAAGAAATGAAAAAAACCCAATCAGGTATTGAGACCTTGGGAATTTTGCAGTTTGGAAGTGATCTTGTGCGAGGTTGTTTGTTATCACTGATTTTGTCTTGTTTTAGAATTAGACGAGTTTTTGCAAGAACTAGATGAGGACGTAGAAGGCATGCAGTCTTCTATTTATTACCTGCAGCAGCAGCTGAAACACGCGCGTGAGCAAGTTTCCTCCCTCCAAAAAGAAAATGAGTTGTTGAAGACTCGGTTGCCTGCCAATGCCCTTGCGGTGGAAGCACAACCAGCTCGGACAGAATCAGAAAGTCAGTCGAGAGATTTAGTGAAGGGCTCTTTGCCAATGGAACAAGTGGAACCCAGTACGGCGACATCACGGACAGCTACACCAGACAGACTGCACGTCGACTCAGAGGCAGAATCCAGTGAAATTGTTAGCATGAGCACGACCGAAGACAAGTCGCGAACTAAAGTCTCCGCTGCCAGCGACGAGCTAAGGACTACAGCTGACGCTCGTGTGAAACCAGCTGAGAACTGCTTGGCTGTGGTGAAAGACAACTCGAATTCCTTGTCTCCTTCAGTGGCGAACACCACATCACAGTCTTCAGTTTCCTTGAAAGAATTGCCTGAGGAAAGAACGCGTAAAAATGGTACCATGGAGCACGCAGCCAATGGCACCGAGAACGTGAAACACAATGGAGTGGAAGTTACTTCTCGCAAACGGACCGCCAGTGATTTGGAAGACCATGTCGACCACCAAAGTATGGGCGACGAAGCTAACGAAGGAGTGGTGGCTGTTGAGAGAACCTCCGTGATTCAATCTGCGTCAGTGGTGGCGCTGAATGAAACGTCTGATTCGGAGTTACCGCTTAGGAAAAGAGTTAGAACCGACAAACTGCCCAATGGCTCAGATGCGGAAGAAATCGCAGATAATTCATAAAAATTTAAGACAGATCTAATTTTGCCAGCCTGCGCGCGAGGGTCAAAAGAAATTGGGACGATATTATAGGGGGGCAAAAAATGAGAGTGTGCTCTGTGGGGGCCAAAGATTCCGTTCTGAGTGTGGAAGACCAGTTTCGACGTATAGTGACAAATACAAGACCGTAATTGTTGCAGGTGTGTACGAGTTTGGGGTTTGGGAGAGGTAATGGCACCTTTATTTTCTGTCTTATGTTGAGGAATTAGATTATGAACATTGTAATAGATTCGTAGTATAGTGGGATGCGAAAAAGATGCCACATGATAAGTTCGCCTTAAGAAAAGAACTCCGATTTATGAACCAGTAAGTGGACAAATTCAGGAACAAGTTTTTGGTATAGGATAAATGCTAGAAAAGTTTCGTACGCCATGTCAATACGTTTGATTTTATTATTCTTTGTTCAATTCTGAACACAATCAACGTACAAATATCGAAAAAGAAGTCGAGCAACGGTTGGCATTTGTGGGAGTTTCTAGTGCAAAGTTCTATTGTAATTCATCGATGTATTAATTTAAGGTCTTTGTGAAACAGTACCACTTATTTTGACACATTTAACGGGTAACAAGAGTGCCATATTTAAAACATTGTTTTTTTACTATTGGAATACGTTTGTTTTTTACTGCACGATTTTTTCTTGGAAGTACTTGCAAATGAGGATGTTCGGATGTTTAGCTGAAAGGCTAACCATTTGTGTGAAAATTGAGTAAAACTGCTCATTTTTTCTTCATTTATTGACATTCCGGTGGAGGCGAGCATTACCACTGTAGCACCTACTACTGTTCAAATCAAATGAATGCAAATTAGTTTCAGTCAGGGCAAAGCAAGTAAATGTAAAAAGGAAATTTGTTGATTTCATTCAAAGAGCTCATATTGCAGAGAAGAGCTCAACTTCAATGTTGGAAAAAAAACATTCTGTGGTGCCGAAATTCGAAAAACTCTCTAAGGCAAGAATGCTTAAACTCGAAGTCTTTCCATAAGTGTTTTACGTCCGGTTCACTCTTTTTTAAGTCAGTTCGATTTACAGAAAATGGGGAAAAAAGCAAATCGTGGACTAATTCAAATCATATTTCGTTCATTTGGATTGGTCAAATACAGCAAGTTGTATTGAAGGTTGAGATAAGCTTGGCTCTGATAATTTATTCGGATGGGATTGGAACGGCCGTACCTTGTAAATACGGTAGATCTGATCGCTTTTTGTTTGGAAAATCTTCGATTCTTTTCCATCATCTAAGACCACGTGTTAACAAGATACGCAAGATTTCTTCTCAATAAGAACTTTTGCTTATTATTCGATAGTCGACAAATGTTATCTATGAAAATCAATGTTGAAAAGAACAAGTGAATGACCTAGTGTCCTACACCGAAATCTTGCGAAAAATTACCTTCTCCATTCTTGTACCGCCGGAATATATTTCCCACCATTTGTATCAGCCATACCCAGGGGGGATTAACCTCCCACCGAAATTTTTGATTTTAGCTGGGATCAGCTTAAACTATCGGTTGGCGTGCTAAACCTCGCGTGCCATTTAAGCTTAGGAGGCATTCGTTACATGTGTAGGCTTCTGGGAGAGTGGAATAAGGGAATTTTGCTCGCGGCAGGTTCGATAGCACGGCTGGGCTAGGTGCAAGAAGAATCTTGTTGGAAAGTAATAAAAGCAAAGTTGGGCTAATAAGTGCAGAAACCATCATGTCGGAGGGTATAGGAGGAATGCTAAGCACGGAAAGGCACGGGTAAGGGAGATCAGCTGAGAGCGATACGTAGTTCTTACGTACTTGTGTCACGAACTTACAGAGCTGCTGACAGCTCGTTTCACGATTGGCGAGCGCGCTAAAAGTTAGTTTTGCAAACGTCGTGAGACTTCCCAATTATCTTAGTAAGTATAAAACTGTAATTTAAACTAGATAAGCAAAAGTTCTGTTCCAAAAATCGTTCCCTGTATTTTTGTTATAAAGGGAAAAAGAAAGTCTTGTCTTTCCGGAGTTGGTTAGCCATTTTCTGGCGTATTTCCCATTTGATCCACCGTTGGGCAAAGGTGTACCGACGGAATGCCGTTCACTTGGCATTTTTGGATCGAGATCGAGTTAAACGGCCCGTAATCCGAAAAGTTGATCGGACTACTTAAATTTGGGGAGGAAAAGGAAATTCTGTGGTGGGAAATTTTTGTCCGTTTTCCCTCGTATTTCTGACACCCTGTTTGAGAATTCTGTGAAAAACGGTTTGTGCTTCAAATAATCCTTGATTTTTCAAAAAACGCGCTCAATGTTTGAGGACTAGCCCTTGGATTTTGATTGGCTATTGGGCAGAAAAATAGGCGTGCTTGGGTTTCCGAGCTGGGAAGCCGTTTTCCGGATTACTTTCCATACGAAACTATTTTTCAGTTTCAGGTGAAACGGTTTCACGGTAGTGAAAGAAGTACTGTTCGAATTCCACGTAATGACCGCTAGTGTGCTGCGATGCGTGTTTTCGGTCCTCCTGAAATTTAGTCGCCTATGTGCCGTTGGAGAGGTTGGACGTGGCAAAGTGTTTGAGTGGCAGTGTTTTCAAATGAACAGTAATATAATACTTGTGATAGTGCTGGCGAGAGACGTATGTACTTCCATGTAACAAGGTAATCAAGCGAGGTGCAATTTAGTTGCACTGTTGAGTTTTTTCTTGTCGGGAGTAAACGTAGTCTGTTATAGGCGTGCATTGAGCCTTGTGAACGGCAGATTTCGTTATACCGGAAGCTTTCGACTAGAGCGTTACGTTGCAAATATGCCGGAAGGCTTTTGTTTGATTGGCAGCTCTGATCTGGATCCGATCGAGTTTCAGGTGTTTCCCAAAATAGTTCTGTGTGACTTAGATAAGTGAGGGTTTGCCTTTCTTAATTTCCTTTTCGAATCGTTTTAGTAAAGCGTTTGTTCTCAGGTCAAGGTGACCTTGGCGTGGTCATGAGGACAGAATTTGAAATAGTGGTCCACTTTTATACAAATGCCAAGTACGCTGGTCGTGGGACATCTGAGAGCGACAGCGTGGGAAGTAGCAGTCTTGACTTTGCTTCGGTTGGACAACTCTGAAACGTGACGAAGGGAACTCGGCCTGTCATTTACTTTGTGAGTGTAGGTTTATAGCTTATTTCTAGAATTTAATTATCAGATTTGACAGCTTAGTTCCTGGGTGTTTTTGTGTTCTTTGTGTTTGCCTTGTGTGAAGAATGTTCATTGGCAAATGGGTCGAACAAAAGCTCGTGACGTCAATGTGTTGGCCAGTGATGTTACCCTAAGTTTGCGGATTTATTTTGCGCAAATCGACAAGACCGGTTGAGCATTTTCGAGTGAGTTTGGTGACATTTTTTCTCGTGTTTTGGAGAACACGAAGCTTTACAAGTCGTTCTGCTAGATACTGAAGGAAATGTTTATTCTGAATGGTTTTTGTTTTCGTTGTCTTGTGTGCTTAGGATTGTAAACCCCAACCGCTTAGTCGGAATTAAGAGCAACAGCCATTTTGTGGTAGTAACGTCCAAGTTTATTGATACCGTTGGATTTTGAATGACAAATGAGCACATCAGTGGCAGTATATCACGTGTCGGAAGTTAGCGACCCAATTAAGGTATGAGTGGAGTTTCTTTTGGGTACTAACGGCAACTCAGAATCACAGAGGGATAAGATTGCTTATTTTATTATCTGTCTTGCAGATTTGGACTACATTATTCGTTAAGATGTGTTCTTCGATGTGCTCTCGTGCATGTTCTTCATGCAAAATATCGGCAAATCTCGAGGAACTTCACTCAAGGATTGTGTGCTTAGGTTCCCGTGATGATTTATAAATACTGTTAACAATATGTCTCGCCTTTCATTTAGGTAACCCAATTAAAATTCAGATTTTTGTATTATTCTAATGAAAACTATGATTTGTTTGTTTCCAGAAAGTGAAAGCATGCGTTTGAACAGCGTTTTACCAGTTGGTAAATCTCACGTCGTCCCAAACCTTTTGACGAAAGAAGGCTGATTTCTTTTCTTGGAGTGAATCTGCGAGTTAGTCATTCTTGACTTGTATTTTCGTATGTTGATAGAAAGTTAAATTTGTTTCCAAACTTGAGTCATTCTTTTTTCTTTTTATTCTTCGTTTCGTAGGCTCTGTCGTGAATTCAATTCGGTTGCATCTGCTTATTAATGACCGGTATTTTTTTCTGTTTTTACGTAAAGGATAGCGATTTAAATTGACAGATTTTAGTGTTAGCGTTTACCTCTTAACTGATCTATAGAGGGCAGTATACCGAAGTCATGATATTAATAAAATGTATCTATTCCTCGTACTTCCCTTCGTGTAGCTTTAATGTCGCTGGATTAGTGTATTTTTTTGCATTCTTTCAGTTCTTTTGTACCTTATTTCTTTCTTTTGTTATTCAGAGCGCCAATTTGGATCCGAAGATTACTGTGTTAAGCGTTAGCATCCTTACTATCCCAAGTTTTAATTAAAAGGTTTTTTTCCGATTTTTTTTATGTTTTTAGCTCTCTGTCCAAAATCTGCGTTAATTGAACACGAAACACCTCCGAAAATACTTTTGCTAAAACCCCGAAAATTGTACGCAAAATTCTGATTTTTAGAATCCTATTTTTGCTGTATTTTGTGGTATTTTTCAATACATTTCCAACCCAAAGAATCGTATTTTTTGAATTTCCCGCAAAAATAGCGACCTCCCTCCAAAATTCTTACCTTCCCATTGGTGGAAATTCGAAAAATGGGCGTGGTCACGTTTTCGAGCTGGGAAGGCTTTTTCCGGGTTATTTTCCATAAGAAACAATGTTGAGCAAAGGGATTCAGAAATCGTGAAAAACTGGAGCTCCACCTTCCTTCCGCCCTTGCTCCTCCCTGGCTGGTCCCTATCCCTCGTACTCGCTCCTATCCTTCTGTTTCCCACGCGGTTCAGTTTCC
Source organism: Triops cancriformis (assembly GCA_020615345.1). NCBI lineage: Eukaryota > Metazoa > Arthropoda > Branchiopoda > Notostraca > Triopsidae > Triops > Triops cancriformis. The sequence goes on along the minus strand of JAHZNP010000487.1, from coordinate 481 downwards.
CGCATCACTAGGTACTCCATACTGGGATAGGTGTAAGCACGATAGACAGGGACCGAGCCAGGAGAGAACTTGGATAGGGAAGGATGGAGAAATGAGGATATATACCAAGGAGGGCATGGATTTTTTTTTGCATAAAATAACCAGGCCACAGCGGGGATCGAACTTGCGACCTCACAATCTCGGAGTTACCCGTTAAACCGCTCGGCCAACTAGCCCTTAAAAACAGATGTCGAAGACTTATATATAAACTATGCCGACAGAAGCGCTATAAGCTAACGCCTTTTAGGGTGCTTTCAGATTGACGGACTAAGAGGGTTTAAGGGGACTAAGGCTGAGACCAAGGCTGGCTCAACAGTTAATTGATGAACAATGGCCTTTCTCTTCTGTTAGATACAGTTGTCAATCGCTGAATGTTACAAAATTGGACTACGAAAAAGTGACAAATGCCTCCATTTTCCTTAATTACTTAGTTCCCGCCTAC
>JAHZNP010000486.1:0-56249 GCA_020615345.1 Triops cancriformis | reverse complement strand
CCCCCCTGACAGAATTGGCAAACGTGAGTCCGGAGCTCTAGCTCAAACTCAAAGCCAGACCTTGAATGGCGTAACGCAAGCTCAGACTCAAGCCCTAGCTGAAGCCGAGCGGCAGAGCGGTCCGAAACTCAAGCCCAAGCCCAGGGGCAAGTCATGGAAGTTCAGCACTGCATGAAACCCAGCGAGAAACCGTGTTACGGACACTGTTACGAACCTTGCTTCGAGCCGTATTCACATTAAAAGCAAACTCATAATAATTGTATTTAGACACACTCCGTTCCTTAAAATCTGACATTTTCTTGCCCCCCCCCCCAAGAATTTTTTCGGCCCCCCTACGATCCCATCCTGGCGACGGGCCTGAAAGAGGCACCTGTTCATGTGCCGTTGATTTTCCTCGGTTTACTCTCCTCTTCGCGATTATAAAATTTTACAGATACATTTTTATGGTTCTACGTCCTCATAGCTTTAAACTTTATTATTACATATTAGACATTACATGGAGATCCGTGAGTTGTAGTTAGATACGCAGTAAACTAATTAGCTTAAAAAATCGTCTCCACCTCTCGCATTTCTGCCTTACTCGTATCTCGCTCGATTTTCGTTGACCTAACGAATGCAATTGTACTGCGTACTGAACTCGAGACCACTTCCGAGTTTGCCATATTCCACAGCAAGACTCGATGAATTTCCAGTTGTTGCCCTATGCTGTAGTTGAATAGGTATGTTTGCTTGGATTATTATTTTTGCGAAGTTGCACTGTACTATACGAGTGCTGTAGCGCAATATTTTGCAAAAACAGGAGGGGATGCGGAGTTACAATGCACATGTGCATACAAAGGGTCTAATGAAATTGGACCACCGAACTTACTTTCCTCATGGGTTAGATAATTTTCAGCAGTACATGGGACTTCCGACTCTCATGTGAATACATTTTGCCCTGTCGTGATCTTCTTTCTGCAGTCCATGTGGAACTGATGAAAAACGCAAGGTTCCAATGCTAGAAACCCGACAAGGCTTGGGTGAGTCAGTATCCTCTCCTAGGAGGGACGAAAAAAAGCAACCAATGCTCATAATGTCCAGCAACATCTGCTGTGACTGCGTTTAACATAAAGGGAACGAGAACACGTTACTCTTCGAGTTCTACAGCCGCACCCCTTTACTAACTTTTACGGGGGGTTCTTCAACCGGAACTGCGTGGAAAGACCTCATTCTTTCCCACTGCACGATTTTTATGTGAAAATTAGAACGCAACCAATATGCTATAGAAAGGTATATATTTTTACATGGTGAATAATGACAAAACACAAACTGCCAAAAGGAATTTTGTAAGGCAAAGGGGGTAGATAATTCCAGAAACACAATACAACTAGAAGCTAGGCCAAAAAGCGATGTACTTCTTTTTCTTCGTAGAAAGACTGTCACCAGAAATGTTTGATATCAGCTATACGTCAAAGAAAGTTCGATACTCATATAAGACCCTTGTACAATTTCCCCCAGCTAAAAACTTCGTTTAAATAGCATCAATATCCACGTCATCTTCTTCCTCTTCATTTACAGCATTTGATACGGGAGCAGGTTTACGCTGTTCTTTCAAAGGCGAAGCTTTGGCGCGATCGTCGTACTCAATCTTTGAAGGACAGAAAGAAGCATAGTTTAATAAAATGTCAAAAATAAACAATAAGAATAATAATATAGCGGAAAACGTACTTCCAAATCAGAATCTTCTTCCTCGTCCGAATCCGACTCCTCTTCTTCCGCTTCTTTCAGCCACTTGAGGAAAGCTTCAGCTTTCACGTGGATCTCAGCACTCAACTCCTTGCTAACGTATTTGCGACTAGGCTTGGCGCCCCACTCCAGCAGCACTTCTTCGTCCATAATATCCGAGTCGTACAAGAACTACAAAAAACACATTCATAAAACAACTTTTAACTACCATTTCAGAGTCTTAGTTACCTTCAGAATATGTGTGACCTTGGGCAGCAAAGCTTGTTGATGGAGCTGGATCACGCATTCCACGCCGCCCAATAAGGCCTTTTGCGCTTTAGCGTTACCGTGGGTAAACCGGAGTAGCAACACGCGATGCGTCTTAATCTACGTCAAATAAACAAGAAACATTGCTAGGTAGGCCATCACAACACGTTTCTCTTAAAGTCCCCAGACTGGCAAAGCATCAGAGTCTGCCTTAGGTACGAGTTCCGCAGCGTGTTAATCTTAGAAACCTGTTTTCATCAGTTTCACCGTTGCTCATTCCACCGAAGGGATAGCAAGGTTAATGTAAAGTAACACGATGTTACTCATGAAAACAACCAACACCAGAAGCCCCATTTTTTCCGCAAAATTAAAATCAAACTAGAACCAAAAGCTTAAGAAGAGAACAAGCAGGTAGGAAAACCGAAGACCGCATGAACCTTGCTCCCCCCCTTTTTTAAAACTCGCACCATTTCCAATCACATACCTGGCTCAAGATGTTCTCATCAAACAGAAGCTCAGATAAGACAAGAGGAGCTTTATCCTTCACATCCAATCGCTCAGCTTCTTGCGCCAATTCCTTATCCATGCCCGGCTGCCGAATTTCTTTCAAACGTCGCTGGACAAAGTCGTAAAAGATATCCACGCGCTCCTTTTCGGTTTTCTCCAAGTCGTCCGAGATGGTCAAGCCCTTGGCACCGGACGTTAAATCTTCCATACGAGCTTTCACTGCGGCTTCGCTCACATCTTCGCCCCAATCATCATCATCCTCCTTCCCGTTCTAAAAGAAGCCAACCAAAAATCCTTTCTTAATTACACCCAAACCTTTTTAAGGATTCATCACCACGCTTACGTTAATTTCCGGATCAGGTCCCCAATCCTCGTCTTCCGATTCGTTTTTAGGCGAACCTGTGTCTTCTCCCTTCCTGCGCTTTCCTTTCTTTCCTTCAGTGAGGGAGGCGCCTTGAGCTGCCGGATTCATCTCGGGTGGGTTTTTCAGAATGAACGTTGTCAACTTATGGCGCATATCCAATTGTCCTTGGTATCCACAGGCTTTACAGGTTTGTCCAATAATTCCTTTCTTGGCATTGACCAAAAGAACGGTTTCGGGATTATCGCAGCCAGGGCAGAGCACAAACTTCTTGATGAAGCCATCCAACATCCCTTGAAGCTTCGAAGCGTCATGGGCACCGTTGACGATAAAGCGATCGTTCTTGAAATCGAATTGCGTTTGCGCACCCAGTTCGCAACCAAAGAACTTTGTAGGATCTGTTAAAACGAGGAAAAGACCTCATTTTTTTTCTTCTGCAATTCAAGATTGTAAGAAAAACTTACACGTAGCGGGTCTTCCCAGAGCTTTTGCGATATCAGCCATGTTCACGATGACAGTTTTGATACCATTGCCTTTGCCTTCCACTTTGGCAAGAAGCCTGGGCATCTTGTAACGGTAAAACGCATCCGAAACGCTCCTGTTCACGTTGTACGTACCCATTTTCGGTCCAAGTCGGGATCCAAGAAAGTTTCAAAACCAAAGCTTCCTTTTCCAGTGCGCTCTTGCTGGACCGATTCTCAAATTTTTGTCAAGGTAAAGCTATGCGTTGAATGATGACGCCCGAAATGAAGATAAATTCCAGTAACAAGTTGTTAAAAACGTTAAGCTTGGTCTCAAGAAGTGCCAGACAGCTTCGATTTCCAATGACGACGACTGCTAAATTTTGACCCTCTGCAATAAAGGACACAAAAAGAAAAACATATAGTACAATTCAGCTCTTTTCCCCCACTGTAAGCGTTAAGCCTCCGGCACCACAAGCGAAAAAAAAGGAAAAAAATTAGCCCCCAAATTATTAAGTGGTTACTACCTTAAAACAACAAAGTTAACGCAAAAACGCAAGCACCCACGATGTCACAGTGACGGGTTGAACCAGTACGCAAATCAAGGAAGTGTCCACACCGCAAACGTGTCAAATTTGGCAAGCTCGCGTTGCTGATGACCCGGGTCACCGTGGTAGCGCATTACCCAACCTCGATCTGACCTAACCATCGATAAGGTACGGGATCGGTTAGTTCACGAAGCCACACAACACGCGAAGTTGGAGAAACAAAAAGGGGAATGTCACGTAAAAATTATGCTAGGCAAAACTAAGATTGTCACTTGACTCAATTTGTCACACCATTGAAGTTGGATGTCAAAGTTTACTTCTAACTTTATTATTCTGCCTGGCATACGGAAGCTTTATCGAACGAGACGCTTCGCTCTAATTCCCGTCCTCCGGACATGTTTTTGTTTGCCCAACCTCCACAACAAAATATGACAAAATACATAAAAAGCTACAAGCTAGCGTCTGCGCTAACGCAATCTATTCATCCTCCCCCGCAAGACACCTCATTAACTACAATTAACCTTACCTATGGCTGTTGTGTTGTCTATGCTTGTGCTCCCACATGCACCTGATAACCGCAGGATAATTTGTTTCGCTCGTGGGGCCTACGCAGAGCCCGATATTATCACCAAGTGGAGAAATTTCTGAAACAGAAAGAAATAAAAATTAAGCATACTGCTAAACTCGTTACAGATAATGACCAAGTCCAAAAGATAAATAAAAATCCACAAAATATTGCCATGAAATCAAATGAATCGTCAAACAATGCAGCCAACTCGTTTGGGACACATAATTCCAAATAAAGTTATTTGGCCTTTAGAAGGATAATACTTAGAGATAAAAAAGGCAGGAAATTAAATATTTAAGTGCGATCTGAAGAACTGTTCAATTAAAGCCTGCTAATTAAAATGTAGTATTATCACATACTGAAGTAGACATTCTTATCTTCCAGAATTCTCGACAATCTTAATTTTGAAGAACTACTATCTCAAACATTACTTTATAAATGTGCTAACATTCGCGCCCGTCACAGGCAAACGCATCCTGGAACAGAATCCCGGATAGATGACACACTGTTTGCTCTACCTGAAAATGCTCGTTCACGAACGAGGCACTATCTTAAGGAAATACTGGTATCAGCTAGATACAACTGCATAAAGGAACCCAGAAGGAAGGTAACTTGTGATTGACTTTCGCTTCGCTAAGAAACTAAGCAACAGGTGCAGCTATTCGTTACCCATTGCCGTCACTGGGTCAATACCGCAAGGGAAGCAGCGTTAACTTCCCCTGCGTCACCGGACAAAAAAGAAAGCATGGCATCCATGACAACATGCCTCGGTTCAATCCCAACAGCAACCTACAAGACGCCTACATCTAACGCATAATAAGGACGAAAACTATCTAATTAAATCCCCTAACAAATAATATAAAACTGGATGCACAAGAACATCAAGCTATAATGCCAGCAAATAACAACGGGGCAACTGGAACCTGCGTCATTGGGTAAATTACATCTGGAAAGTTCCGGAACCTAATTCTGCCCTGCGCAATTTGGGTTTTGCCACCTTGGAAGTTAATACTTTTTGGGAGAAAACATAAGCCGTAAATTAATGTACCGTAAGTGGTTTCAACCACTAGATCCTGAAGGGACTCTCGACTTGCCAATGACATGCTAGCAATTCGGACGCATGACGCGTACCAAAAATGTGATGACGTAATTTAGAAACTTAACAAAAACTGTATCTAATCAAGCCTAGTTTTAAAAAATATCACCCTTGAGGAATGTTTCGAAATTTTGAACTTAGGTGTAATGGGGCTTTGTGACGTGATAATTTGTCAATGGTGGCATTTCTCAAGAAATAATGTTAAAATAAAACGCGATTAGAAAATGTGCCTTGAGACACAGCTTGTGAGATTAAACTTTTGAGAGGGAGAATTATCATGAATATATGAATATATTACGATCAATGCAAAGTCTGGGACACGATAAGAGACCTTTGTCATCTTTGAACCCCTCTTGTTCAAACAACGCAAAATATTTAGCCTTGTCTAGCTTTCTTTTCTAGCCAAGGTAGTTTTTGCTCGGTTTGTTTTAGTTCAAGTGGCTGGTTGCCAATAAACTAAAATTATACAAGAGCATGTCGCTCCCCTGAACGGAGTTTGTCTTCCAAGGGACTTAGTTCTAGCAGCAAAACGAAGCTACAAATAAAGTAAAAGCTCTGACGACTCGGCTGTTATACCCAGTTCAAACAAGTTTTCCTTTTTTGCCACATCGTTCGAAAGTTACGTCAGCCACGCATACTATACCGAAAAAAAATAGTGCTTGGATTTGACTAACTTACCTGATTGGTTATACAAAGTCATATAAAAAAAGGTGATCGCCCGATGAGGGACTTGCTGTAAATTGCAGAAGCAAGGGTTTCCAATATCGCCTGCTCACTACGTCTCGCTATACGTGTCCAATGGCGGACTGACGAAGGAAGTGGGATGAAATGACCTTCGCCTGTGGGGAAGTTCAGTATTATTCGCTAGTTTCTAAACCACTTGGAGGAAATGGTAGCAATAAGTTAAACGTATTAGCTTACTGGATATAGTTCGCAAGAAACTAAGCTCTAAAAGTGCTCCGAATTGGCAGGACTGTCGCACAAGGAAAGTCGCACACACGCAGGAAGAAAGCGACGTGAACCTAATGCTGGCGTACCGAGACCTAACGATGTATCTAAGCAGGATTTATTGTGCTTGGTAGTTCTTTCCGTAGAATGCAAGAAGCTCCTTTCACTTTAGGTCCTTCTGTGTTGTACTTGGTAGCTCTGCAATCTAGCGAAAGCCGAGCTATCCTAAATAGCGAACTAGAAATACTACAATCTATGATTCAATAATAAACATAACTTTCCTGGAAATAATAATTGGTGTGTAATTTTTACTCAAAATTTGATAAAAATTATTTTAAACTAAATTATTTGGCATAAAATTGATTTATTTGAATCAGGTGAAGGAAGATTTAATTGATATGATGGTTCGCCGATCATCTCTTAGGTCAGCCATCACTGTTGCAAAACGAACTTCGCACGTGTAGTGGTGCAACTTGGATTCAACAAGGAAAAGAAACGTAAAAAGTAAACGGCCGAGCAGTTGTCATTCGTCAGGTAAGAATTTTTCCTTAACTTTATGGATTAAGCAAACAGTTTATTTGGTTTTAGTGTACCCATTTCGAATTATGTATGTTATTTTTATTTCAACATTCTTTTTGTCCTCTAGATCATGTCGTTTACGTGTATTACGTGTCACGTCGCCTTTAAGGAAGCGGATATTCAGAGAGAGCATTATAAAACAGATTGGCATCGGTACAATTTAAAAAGAAAAGTAGCAGAATTGCCTCCAGTGACTGCCGAAGCTTTCCAGCAGCGAGTTTTAGCCCACCGTGCCCAAGCTGCTGAACTCGAAGTCGCCAATTCCTCAACTCATTACTGCGAAGCATGTGGGAAGAAATTTACTACAGTTAAGTCATATGAGAACCATGTTAGCTCTAAAAAGCACCAAGAAAATCTTCTGAAACCCCGTCGACAAATGTCCGCCCCAAAAAAAGAGGAAGAACCGGTCATAGACCAAGACATGGACGATAGCGAGGAAATGGAAGAAGTCGATTCAGACGAGTGGGAAGGTGAAGATGGCGAACCCATTCCTGTCAATGAGTGCTTGTTTTGTCCACATAAAAGCCCAGAAATGGAAGCTAATTTAAAGCACATGACATTGTCACATTCGTTCTTCATTCCCGATGCCGAGTACGTCACCGATTTGGAAGGCTTACTGGGCTACTTGGGTGAGAAAGTCGGCAGAGGTCACATCTGCCTCTGGTGCGGACATTATGGCAAACAATTCTTCTCAGTGGAAGCCACCCAGAAACATATGGTTGACAAAGGCCATTGCAAAATTTACCACGAAGCGGAGACACTTCTTGAATACGAAACTTACTATGATTACTCGAGCAGTTATCCAGACGGCGAAAACGGCAACACCCACGAAGAAGTTGATTTGGAGAAACTAGAAGATACCGGGTATCAACTAACTTTGCCTTCCGGAGCTGTTATTGGCCATCGTTCACTTTCCCGATATTACAAGTATTTTTGTTATAAGTGGTCAAAGTTGATCTTGTCTTCATGTTGTACTTCTTTCCCGCAGACAAAAACTTGACCCGAATCCAAGGCCTGTTCCTCGTGCTATTCCCTCAGCCCTATACCAGTTTAAAGCGCTTGGCTGGAATACATCTACCAAGGAATCTGTGGAAAGGTAACTGATATGCCTGCCTAGTATCAGACTTTCGTTTAATTCGCCTTTTTTGGTCACAGGAAAGCGAGGGATATCAAATTTATGCGATCTGTCATTTCGAAACATCAGATGCAGCTAGGTTTGAAAGCAAATAAATTGCAGAAGCATTTCCGTCGTCAAGTCGATTGTTAAGCCGATATTGGTGGCTTATGCGTATGAAGTGTCCTGTGGTGCGTTCTTTTAATTAAATAACGACTCCTGGATTTGGGTTGCACTGTGTCATTGTATATCGTTGAATTTGACTTTGAATAAATAATTGATAAGTACACGAAAGGTACTTGCATTATTTTGTGCTAAAAGAAGTAAAAAAATCACTGGCGTAGGCTCCCACGTAGGAAGTGTGTCTTTGATACTTTATTTACGAGGACGAGCTACTGGCCTTGTATTTACCTCAGTCGAGCGCAAGGGTGTTTTTTTTAATTTATTGTTGGACGTAGGCTTTCGCCTTTTGCCCTTCTTTCATTTCTTACATCTTCTTCTAGAGACACTAAGGATGTTGTTCATGTCTTTCGGGAGCAATTGAACATTTTTCTTCTCGCAACCATACAAATACGTCAGTACTTAAACCTGTACCTCACATGATCAGGAAAGTGTTGTACCGAACTTCCTTCTTTGTAATGATTGTCATTCTTTTAACGCAGCGCTTTTCACACTTCTTCCTTCATTACACAACTATTGTTCGTCAGAAACTTCTTTTCATTCAACGTGAGCAAACTTCCATACGTCAGCACCCAAAGAAAAACGGCATTTTTACCCTATTTCGATCATGTACACCAAGGTTTGAAAAGCCCTGCTTTAATCTCAGTTTTAGAGAAGCTTCGGTGTTCTGCATATGAATCTTCAAAAGGTATTATTTCGATACGCTATTTTGAAGAATACTCAACTAGGTCATATAATTCCCTTAACGACTAATCGCTGGTATTCTACTTTTTAATTTTCCCTTTTTAATTATGCTGCTTTTAAATCGGCTTCCAGTTCTATTGTTAGCCTTGCTACTAAAATGAGTCACATTCAGTGGATAGTTGTAAGGAAAATTCGGTTCAAAACTATTAATTTGCTTCATTGTTCTTATATTTCGTTGGTAATGGAACTTACGCGCTAAGGGATTGTAATTCCAGGAAACCAAGTATACGGCAACTCGGTTTGCATTTATGAGGTATTTCGTAGAAGATCTTAAATCAGTTTAGGCTAATAGCATTGTTTTCACTCCAAAATGAGTAGTAGGATTACACTGAGGAACTTTCTGTGACATTTTCTGGGGTGAGCGGTGGGGTAAGGGGAAATTATTTTGGGTTGACCATTGCCCTTTCGCTAGGTCAGTGAACGGGTAGGCTATTTTACTGTTGACTGAACGGCCCAACGGGCCGCGAAGTCTCGTAGAGTACCCCAACTAAGGGTCATTTCAAGTCTACATAGTTCGCGTTACAGACAAAATCTTGCAAGTTTCTTCTTCTTTTCACAAAAGTATTTTAGAGCCATGTCAGTATCTTACTGTAAATTTTCAGGAACCCAGAAGCAGACCGTTAGCGAAACGCACCCATAATGACCACTAATTATATTTTTACCCTGCTCCCTACTGAAATTCAAAATGCCTTCCAGCTGCCTGAGTTCCCATTTCTGTCCGTATCGACAGAAAGTCTTGGAAAAGTTTACTAAATAATAACAGTGAATAAAACAAAACGAAAATAAGGTCGAGTCTTGAATTGTCCTTCGAGTTGGAATAATTTCTTAAATAAGGGGGATAAAACTATATATAGACCTAGCGACGATACTGTTATAAAATATTGCGCATTCTCCGTATTGTACATATTTTCTGTGAAAAGAATTACGCAGTAGTTCTCGTTTCCGTGGACCAGATCGAGGTCTCTCGGAGGCCCGGTTCGTCCCCACGACTGCAAGCTGGCCAGTCACGGGTTTACTGAAGGGGAGGGATCGGGCAAGCCAAACTGCGCCTACGTTGCACTGCTCAGGCGCATCTGCAACGGGGGTCGGGGCTCGTTATTGAGCGAGTTACGTCACGTGACAGTCCGATAATGCAGCCAGTGTAGCTACTCGTAGCCGCACGTGAAAGCGAGCCGGTTTGAACCGGTAAACGCGGGAATAATAGGAAAACAAGGGACGGGGGAAAACAAGAGAAGCTGCAGTTGGTTTACAACCGAAGATTTAGTCTAGCTCGGTAGGTCAAATCGTTTATAGTGCTGTTAAAGAGAGTACAGGTCCAAACCTGTCTTCGTGCCCTTAGGGGTTTCCTGAATTCGAACTAGGCCTATTTCTCCGAATTCGCATTTAAGCGGGTAGAGTAATCCACCCCCCTAGTTTTGTCCGCGAACTCAGAGGGTAAGTAGTGCCAAATTGGTCACATCCGAAACCCCAAGGTAAGCCAGTGGAATAGCGCTGAGAATTTAAAAAGAAAAGCTCTCAAACATGGAGGACTTCCAACATTGGCTTATTCTTGTACAGTTTTCAGTTCCGTCACGATGCTTCAGCGAGACTGGGAATTTCGTGTCGCTGCGAAAGTGAGCCCTGGCGAATATGTTTGCGTCGTCGGCGATTGCCCTCAATTGGGTAATTGGTACCATACTGCAGCTTTGTTTCTGGACTGTGAAACCAACAAAGACGGCGTAGTAGAAGAAGTCCAATTTAGGTAAGCCGAAGCTAATGTTTAACAATGGTTAAGAAATCTCAGAAAATATGTCTTTATGTAACGTAACATTGTAACTGTATAGGGAAACTGTATGGGCGGGTAAGACTAGTTTGCCACTGGATTCTGCAGTTGAATACCGTTATGCGATTTGCTTTGTGGTGGAACCCAGCCTTAGTCATCCCAAACGGGAAATCATCGTTCGTCGCTGGGAAACCAATATTAAACCTCGCCGGATTCCCGCTAGTGGTTAGTGCCTACTTTCAATTAACCACTTCTTCTCAGACAAGCTGAAAACCAGAAAATGAGGACGGTGGAAATGAATTCTTATTAATGCTCCATTGTTCTTACGTTCAACAGCCTGCTATAATCCTCAAAATCCAAGCCCACCAGAGACTTTTGGCACATATAACAATGAGACTCACGTCGACCGCGGCTGGCTTACGTGTGAAACCGCTGTTCAGCTCAAGTTTTTCAACGACCCTCTTCAAATGTGGAGACGTTCGTATAAGGGAAAACAGTTTCGCATCAAAGTTACTCCTGTCGAGATTGCGTCCGATTCGTACGGATCGGATTTGGCTTCTATGAACTTGGATGAAAGCTTAGACGTCCATGAGTTATCCACAGGAAGCAAATCTTGGCCGATTGTTGAAGTGGCGGTAAGGATGCGTATCAGAAGGTTAGGAGATCAAGGTTAATCTAATTTCCTGTAGGCCATGGACGACAAAGATTGCTATTTCAAGTTACAAGGACAGTACGGCAGAGCTTATCAACCTGGTGAATGCGTTATTTTCCAGACGTACGTTCTCAACCCGGCCGCCATGGTACAAATGACATGATATAAATGTGACTTATCTATCATGTTTACGTTATCACGGTTACAGGCCTTCCTAATTGATATTTACCTCCATGACCCTGATCAAAGCGAAGATGAGGTACCACAACATGCTGGATTTTGCTATCTTTTGCAATCGAATATGCCCGAGTCCGAGGGCCAAGCTGTTCTTCCGTTAACGTCTGTCATGCATCAACCCATCGGACAAATAAGAGGTAAATTGGATGAAAATATGTAAGATTAGAATACCTGTGATTTAGGGGCAAATATCTACGATGAATTGAAAATTCGTCTTGGTTTGTAAGTATTATTTGCGATATTTTTTAGTGAATTGCTTGATTTATGTTCCCACTATATATGCAAAGTTTGGTGTCATTGGCTTATCTGCCATTGTTATCCCTGTTTTATAGTGGAATATCTCACAGTGAAGCCTTTACAGGATTTTGCATGCGATATGAGCGTCTCATACGCTAAGCATTGGAAGCATTCCTGGCGAGGCCTGGAAGTAGGTCACCGGGGTGCGGGCTCTTCTTTCAAGGACGCTTATAAAAGGTAAAGCAAAAGAAATTATGGCTGCAGACGATGTGGACCAATATTTTGACGCGACTCTTTTATCATTTCGCCCCCCCCCCCACAGCTGCGCTAGTATACGAGAAAACACGATTGCTTCCCTTGCTTATGCAGCGTCACACGGAGCCGATATTGTTGAGCTGGATGTACAGTTATCCAAGGATTTGGTGCCTGTAATTTACCATGACTTCCATATAAATATTGCGATGAAGCGGAAAAGGAGAACGACTCACGACGAGCACGATTTGCTCAAATTACCTGTCAAAGACCTCACATTAGAACAACTCCATATGCTCAAGGTACGAAGCGTGAGCGTTAAAAGACCACAACAATTAAGAGATATATAATTTGGCGTCTTTAACATACCATATTGCAATTAAAAGGATGAACAACGACGGGTCAGTAAAAACTTTAAACCTAGTAAAGTATTAGCCTTCTGGGAGGAGCCTGAACCAGGTGAAGTGGGCTCCAAAGAGGTGAATTTCGTATACATCGACCCTGCGTGCTCACGGCTTTCTTTCTTTCTTTTTTTTCTTTTTTTTAAGTAGCATTACACCCGTATTTAAGTGTGGTATTTGGTTCTGCTTGGGTTTGATTATAAAGCTTTGTAGTTATCGCATTGCTTACCGCTTATCCGCTTTTACTTTAGTGTGTGTTGCAAATCAGCCTCATTAATAAAGAGTATTTCTGTATAGGTATATCATCTTAATGAGGGTAATGGCAACAACGGTACAACCTTTACCGAATCTGACGAAGACGATGAAGATCACCAACCATTCCCCACTTTGCAACACGCATTGGAGCGTTTAGATCCACATGTAGGCTTCAATGTCGAAATCAAATGGACAATGCAGCTAAAGGTGAGGCTTCATCATCATTGCTATTCTGTTTTAATTAGTCCAATTTCAGGACGGCACGTTTGAATTGTATCATCCGTTCGAAGTAAACATGTACCTTGATACAATGCTGAAAGATGTGTTAAAGTACGGCAACTCGCGAAAGATTGTGTTCTCCTGTTTCCATCCTGATATCTGTACCATGTAAGTATAATTTGAGTCGTTTGGCTATTTCCTAACCATGATCCTAACTGTAATTTTCCAACCCTTGCGACGCGAATTGCAGGCTACGCTTGAAACAAAACAAGTATCCTGTGCTCTTCTTAACGCAAGGCATAACCAAAAAATATCCTGCGTACCATGATCCACGGACGCACAACATCCCTATGGGCATTTCTTTTGCACTCTCTGCAGATATTTTGGTGATTAATTATTTAATCATCTTGTCTTATTGAGCTACCCATTTCGTTTTGAAATTAACGTTATTTTTCCTTTTGACCGCGGAATATAGGGTATTAATGTACACACGGAAGATTTGCTACGGGAACCCAGTCAAGTGGCGCTGGTGCATCGATCCAACTTGATCCTTTTCTGCTGGGGCGAAGATAATAACGACCAACAGATTATCCGATACCTCAAAGAACTGGGCTTGGATGGCATTATATACGACAAGTAAAAAATTAAATTTTTAGGAAATAAAGCGGAACTTAATTTTGCTTGATATTGCAGGATTGATGTGTATAGTCTGAAAGAAACCAAGGAGAGCATTTTCTTGGTTGAAGCCCGAGAAGCTCAAAAAGAGCTGCTGGAAGTTGCGTCCCATCCTTCACAGGGTGTCCCGCCTCCCGGTTTGGTTCCGCCCACTCCGACTTTGGCTGTCGATGGCACAAGCAACGGTTCCTACTAATTAGTGGTGATTTTTCTTCAGATTTAGAGCTGCCATCCAAAATCCTATACTACCTATCATCATAGGACAAGGGAGTCTTCGATTTTGTTAAGTTATTCTGTACCATGTTTTTTTTATTTTTATTTGATGTAATCCTAAAGAAGGTGGTATTTGTACAGAGAGATAGGTCCTAGTGGGTGTTGGTGCAAACCGTTTATTGTAATTATTACCGTTCAGTTTGTCGGGGAAAGTTCCATTATTGTAGTTCTGGGCCTGTTTTGTGCTATAAATAAGCGTAGAGGAACAGAAAGTGTAGAGTGCGTTTTCCCCTCCTTATGCAATATTCGTCTTCGAGTTGATATAGGTTGTCAAGCTTAAATGGCATTAACTATTTCAGAGGCATTCGCTCTAGAACACAGCAAAATTGTTATAATGAATTTCTGCTTGAGGGTGTGAATTCATTCGAAGTTCCGTGACGTGAAACACCGCTCTATGTGTAGCATTCGTTGTGCTAAAACACGTTAGAGCTACCGTGCCTTTTGCTAATTTTGAGGCAATGGGATCCTGCCCAACCGATTTTCAACTTTTTTTCCTGTTTATTTGAACTCATATTTTGCGTGCCTGTCGATCCCGGACCTCGGAATACAATTCAGAGACTTTTTCTTGAAAAAAAAAATTATCTGTGTATTTTGCAATCATTTAGAACAAGTCTGCAGAAGTATTGGCTATATAATGGGGAATATATAGCATATAACGCTGTTATTCGATTTCGTGAAGGAAATAGTTTTCTTATGCCATGAAGGCACAGAAAAAATGTGTTCCTCTTTTATTATGGTAGCGAACTAACGAATCCGTCGTCGACGTAATATTGCTGCCCTTTTAAAAAGAATTGCTTGCATTCGTAGAAACTTAAACGGAACTGTACTGTGCAAATGACCAAGCATTAGTTAGTAATAAAGCGTTAATAATAAAAATATCCTTTGCCGAACGCTGCCATTGACTATGAGTAGACATGTGATAACTTGGCGACCAAAAACGGTATTTTCACGCTAAATGCCGTTATTAAGCTGCTAGAGTATATACTTCAGTCGACGATAATTTTAATACGTTTCTTATACAGCTACAAAGGACAGCACGATACCTTCTTTGGCACCAAGCGGTACAGAATTCGTCTCGATGATCGATCTAAAAAAAAGGAAAGATTAAGTTGCTACCAATATATGATCTCCTGCAATAATATACCCAGGTATAGTATCGGGATTTGTGGCTTGAATGCTACGCAGCACGACGGTCGCTTTAGCAGGCATGGACGAAACTTGGGATAAGTCCAATTTTACGTCTCCCTCACCAACGTTAAGAATGACCGCATAGCTCGTTTCACTCGCAATTATTCTACAGTAATTAGACAGATAAAAATCAGCTATACATATAACTTAGGTCATACCTAGTGAAGGAGAAGACGTCGTCGTTCACTATCGCGTATTCCAAGCGTCCTGACTGGATTGCAAGGTTTTTGCGTAATTCAAGCAACTCTTGGTAAATCTTCAGGTGAGACACCGCAGCATCTTTTTGTGCTGCGGCATTCAAAGTCGGGTAATTGGGATTCATAGGGAGCCAAGTTTTGTTCGCGGTGGAGAAACCTTTGATTTATTTTTAAAAAATTCATTATCCGCTCCACGACGGTATTTTATTTTTCAGCATGAAAGTAGAAATAGTATCAGAAGCGTCTTGTATAGGTCTATTACAAGACGCGCATTACCAGCGTTTGTAGTATTGTCCCATTGAAACGGAGTGCGCTCGGGATCTCGAGTTCGATTAAGATAACCATCAGGTCCGTAATTGCAAGCTTCAGGATCTACGGTATCCTCGTAGGAGATGAATGTATCCGTCATACCAATTTCTTCGCCGTTATATGTTACTGGAGTACCAGGTAGTAACATAACCAACATATTCATTGCGTCTACTAATTCAGAGCCTACTCGTGAAGCAACGCGGTGATTGTCATGGTTTCCAATCTTCAAACAGTTAAATCATTAGCATTTACTCAATTTAGTATTTTATCCATGAATAAACTTTCTAACTTACTACCCAATTTGCCCAAGCCCAAGTGGGCATATTGTCATACCATTCTTTTATGACCTTGTAAAGCGAATTACCAGTGAAACCTTCTTGGATTTCTGTTATCAAGCGAAAGTTGAAAGGGAAGTCCGCCAGTTTTCGTGTTTCATTGCCAAAATATTTCACAGTTTCTGTGATATTTACGTAAGCCTCCGTGAACATAATCCTAAGATGCGCAGGAAAGTAAAGAATTGTTATATATCACTTCTTACCTGTGCATGGCATCTCGGTCTTCATATTCTTGGAGAACATCACGAAAAACTCCGATGATGTCGAACACTTCTGGGAGTTCGTCCGAATAAATGTGTGTGTAATATTCGTAATCAAATTCCGTGTAGCCTTCTAGCCCGGATTCAGGCTCGTCTTCTAGGCCAGGGCTTTCAAAAATATGTGAAACAGCATCGCAACGGAATCCAGCTGCGCCTTTGTCAAGCCAAAAGCGCAAGATGTTCTATGATACTCATGGCTAAGTTCCGCCGAGTACGAGTTTCGTACTAAATTTGTTACCCTAAACTCCTCGACGACAAGAGGATTTCGATAGTTCAGATCTGGTTGTCCAACAGCGAACTGATGCAAGTAGTATTGGCCACGTTGCTCGTTCCATTCCCAAGCTGAACCGCCAAAACAACTTCGCTGTGTTTACAGCTGTAATAATTTTATAGTTTAATACAATGCACTAATTACCCAGTTGTTGATGGGAACTCTTGTTCCATTAGGTAGAATCTTTCCGTCATTCCAAGTGTAATAATCCGTGTAAGGATCTTCTCTTGCGATGGACTTGAGAAACCACTCGTGTTGGTCACTCGAGTGATTCGGCACGAGATCCAGTACAATTTTCAACCCTTTGCTATTGGCTTTAGCCATTAGTGCGTCGAAGTCTTCCATTGTACCAAAGATAGGGTCAATGTCAATAAATGAACTAGGTCATATGGATTGTAAAAAATAAAATTAAACAGTGAAACTATTTTTTAGGAAAAATATTCAATATAAGAGTAACCTTATATCATAACCGAAGTCCTTCATAGGTGACCGAAATATGGGCGAAAGCCAAACCATGTTCACACCCAAATTAGCTATATAGTCCAATCTTGCCTCAATACCTAACAAAAATTGTAAAAGAAAATCCACAAGGGAAAACTAGCCAGACCTTTCAAATCTCCAACACCGTCCCCATAAGTATCTTGAAACGAGCGAGGATAAATTTGGTAGACAGTTCCGGACTCCCACCAGCTTGTTCCATCTTCGGCCTTCCGTAATATTTGATGTAAAAAAAGGTTTTTGCAAAAAGTTCAACAAAAGTTGTACGCATACCTTGGGATTAGGTAATCCTAAAACAGATCCCAAAAGTGCTACGTAAGAAAGGGTCCACAGCCTCATTTCTGACAAGCTTGGTGCCAAATCGATCGCAGACTGACTAAAAAGCTACTCAGTAACTTTTCTTCTATCTTTGATGGAGCACTGCTCTATCGATATCTCTAGACGAAGCAAAGTGATAACCTAGATACGGGAGTTTCAAATGCGCCATTTTTATGCCATAATAGGCCACAGAAACACTTCAAAGGAGATCTATTATTTAGTTTCATTTATTAACATATAAAGGCAAAACTTTCGTAAGGCAACCTGCAAGTCCCGTCGTCCTTTTCGATAGACGTTTTAGTAGGCACATGAAAGTTACAAAGTAGTTTACGTGAAGAGCCCAAATCTGCAGAATTTTATGTAACAAGTGATGCATCGAAGGAGTCTCTAAATTGCTGGAATTTTGCCTTTAGTAACAAAAACGCGATGCGAAGAAGACAAATTTGTGTAGAGTGTATCAGTGAAACCAACGTAAAGCTAAGAGGCACTAGAATCAACAAATACTCGTAGCGACCTTGTTTAAGCGGGTACAAATGACAAAACAATGCCTTCTTTGGCGCCCACTGGTACTGCCTTTGTTGCGATAACCGATCTACGAGACCCAAATATTGGAATTATAATACTTGGAATTAAGCGATATTTGTGGTAGTGTAGGAACGTACCCGGGCACCGTATTAGGATTAGTGGCTTGGATGCTCCTAAGCACAACTGTAGCGTCGGTGGGTATCAAAGCGGCTTGTGATAAGTCCAAGACGAGGTCATTGGGCCCCACATTAAGGAGTACTGCGTAACCAGCTTCACCAGGAATAATTCTAAAGTAATAAACTGCATAACTATATCCTAAAAATTAAAAATAAGTGGAACCTGGTGAAAGAAAACACTTCATCGCTGACAACTGGATAGTCCAAAACGCCGGATCGGATAGCAGGAGTTTTGCGCAAAGCTATGAGCTCTTTATATACTTTGAGATGCGAAACTTCTGCTTCAGTCTGAGCTTTGCGATTTAATGTCACGTAATTTTCATTAACGGGCAACCAGGTCTTGTTGGCAGTTGAGAAACCTGGAAATCAATCAAATGTGTATGAAAAAATGCGGCGCATACCAAAATGGAACGAAAAGAAAATTACCTGCATTCTGTGTGTCATCCCATTGGTATGGAGTCCTTTCGAAGTCTCTGGTGTAGTACATATATTTGTCGGGGCCGTAATTACAACCATTCGGGTCCACATTATCCTCATATGACACGATAGTGTCTTCCATACCGATTTCTTCGCCGTTATAACTAACAGGAAGGCCTGGCAGTAATGTACTCAACATATTGATGGCATCGACAAGTTCTGGGCCAACGCGAGACGCAACTCGATGATTGTCATGGTTCCCGACCTGTACAAATAAAAATCTTAAATTCTTTTTTGAGATTTTTTTTTTTAGAAACTGGTATACTCACCACCCAATTTGCCCATGCCCATGTTGGCATATTATCATACCACGTCTTGACGATGTTGTAAAGCTTAGTACCCGTAAATCCCATTTGGAGTCGCGTAATCAGGGCAAAGTTGAAAGGGTAGTCAGCTAATACATGATCTTCAGTGCCGAAGAACTTTTGTGTTTCTGTAATGTTCTCGTATGCTTCCGTAAACATGATTCTAAAGTAAATACGTGATTATTTTATTACATTTAAGTGAATCCGAGCTGGTTAAATTAGCGCATTCTTACCTATGTTGTCCGTCTTGATCTTCAAACTCCTGGAGAGTATCACGCATTACTGCAATAACGTCAAAAAGTTCGGGAAGTTCTCGCGTGTAAATGTGAACATAGTAATCGTAGTCGAATGGTGTTAAATCGTCACGACCAGATAAAGGCTCATCTTCGAGGCCTTCACTTTCAAACAATTGAGAAACCGCATCGCACCGGAAACCCGCAGCACCTTTACCCAGCCAGAATCGCATGATGTTCTAACAAAATATTTATACTGAATAAAAATATATAATTGTACGTAAATGCTTACTTTGAGCTCTTCTACAACTAAAGGGTTTCGGTAGTTCAGATCGGGTTGTCCGGCTGTGAATTGATGAAAAAAAAATTGACCACGCTCTTCATTCCATTCCCAGGCTGAGCCTCCGAAAAGACTTACCTACAGAAATTAAGAGCCATTAGCAAGTTAAATTTAATGGTTTACTATGCTATTCATAGCCATGGACCATTACCCAGTTATTGGGAGGAACGCGAGTGCCGTTTGCTAGAACTTTGCCGTCGTTCCATACGTAATAGTCAGTGTAGGGTTCTACTCTAGCAGCGGAATTAATAAACCAGTCGTGCTCATCACTAGTATAGTCAGACACCAAATCCATGATGATCTTTATGCCTTTGCTCGTAGCTGCTGCCATTAGTGCATCAAAGTCTTCCATGGTACCAAAGATGGGGTCGATTTCGATGTAGTTGCTGAGCAGAATAATAACGTAATGAATATGAATTCGAATAGTTTAATGGTTACCTGATATCATAGCCAAAGTCTTTCATTGGAGACTTGTAGATGGGTGAGATCCAGAGTATGTTCGCTCCAAGATCAGCTATACTATCAAGCCGTTGCAAAATTCCTAACATATGTTCGTTAAAACAGTTACGTATCTGATTTTATCCATACCGGGTAAGTCACCAATTCCGTCACCATTTGTATCTTGGAAAGATCGGGGGTATATTTGATAAACGCTACCATACCGCCACCAGAAGTCTTCATCCTTCACATTTTTAGCCTTCAAGAAAATAGCATGACAATAAAGAATATACAATACTTTGGAAATGTGCAATAATGTTACTTTCGGATTTGGCAGTGCTTGGGTCAGGCCCATTACGACTAGAAGGAAAAGCAACTTCATCCTAAGGCAGTATGATTCGCACTGTCCCTTCTACTTCACCGACTTCTTCAGCAATCGAAGGCTACATCATTTTGGGGTGTCTGATTATTTTAAATTACTGTGCGGTACAGATGCACTGGCAATGGTAACAAGACCAGTAAAGTAGATAAGGAACGATTTCTTTTTAGGGTATTATCGAGATTTAATTGATTCTATGTTCCTTGAGGGAGTTGTGGGGAATTTGCAGCCTCCCCAAAGCAGCTCCTCTTTTTTGAAATATGCTGATTCATTACATCCCTCCTGTAGCTAGACATAGCACATAGATTAGTAAATCAAACATGAGTATAAAGTGATAATAAACTGATATATAAATTGACATAGATGTACTTATGTACAGGGATACTTTACAGATAGCCATACAGCTATCAAAGTAGACGTTGAAAAAACTAAATGTATCTGTTTTTGGACATCGAACTCGTATCAATAGTACGATTGTTCGGGATAATAAAGGATTCTTTCATTCTTATGCTACAATTAAAAAAGCTTTGAATTTTCTTATTCTTTCAGATTACTATAGGTGGCATGACGAAGAGTAAAGACAGGAACTTCGTGGTTTAAAATTGTATTTCACTGGAATAGACAAAGTAATGGCAGTGGCAGACCTTCATTGCCGCAATCTGTACAATCGTAAGAGGTGTCGTCCAAATACGAAATGGAAACTGACGTGTAAATTATTGGTAAGGGTACTGTGATGTAAGGCTGTGCATTTCAGAGTTGTATAACCGATTGCATAGTTTCAGGCTCAACTTCTTGCTCTTACTTATGTGGTACGTCTAAGGGCAAAATAAGCAGAACCATCCCTTCTTTCGGTCCAAGTACAACAGCGCTCGTTGGAACCCACGTCCTTAAAATAAAAGTTATGATTACTGGAACAGGGCCATTGCTTTAGGAAAAAAATACCCAGGAACAGTATTAGGGTTCGTAGCTTGCACACTTCGAATTTCAACCATGGCATCAGCAGGTACGTACGGGGCCGTCGAGAAGTCTAGTACTGTCTCCTGCTCTCCCAAATTCATGGCGACAATGTAACCCGACATACCAGGGAGGATTCTACAAAAATTTAATTACAATTAACTTATGTCTACAATGGAAGTTTAGCGTTGTGGATACCTTGTAAACGAAAAGATAGTATCACTAATGATAGGGAAGTCCAAAATTCCATCCTGAATAGCAGGCAGTTTGCGTAAAGTTACCAAGTTTTTATAAACCACAAGATGGGAGATCTCAGTTTCCGCTTGAGCCTTCCGATTTAAAGTGACGTAATTGGGATTCACCGGTAACCAAGTTTTATTAGCAGTGGAGAACCCTAACACACGAACAAACATAAGAATCACTGCAGCCAGAAGTATACGAAATTTGAACATTCAATTTACCTGTGTTCTGGGTATCGTCCCATTGATAGGGAGTCCTTTGAAAGTCTCTGGTGTAGTACATGTATTTATCCGGGCCATAATTGCAGCCATTCGGGTCGACGCTATCCTCGTAGGAAACAAAAGTATCTTCCATACCAATTTCTTCTCCATTATAACTAACTGGGGTGCCTGGCAGAAGCATGCTCAACATATTAATGGCATCTACAAGCTCAGGGCCTACGCGGGACGCCACTCGATGGTTGTCATGGTTTCCAACCTTATATGAATATATATCAAACTTTCGTCTTCTAAAAAATTTCCCAACTTACCACCCAATTGGCCCACGCCCACGATGGCATATTATCGTACCAATTTCGAACAGCTTCGTAAAGCTTGGTTCCCGTAAAACCCATTTGGATTTCCGTGATGAGAGCGAAATTGAAGGGGAAGTCGGCTAGGGGGCGTTCCTCAGTTCCGAAGTATTTCATAGTCTCGGTTATGTTCTCATAAGCTTCAGTAAACATGATCCTAATCGCACGAACAAAATTTACATCGTTAGTAAAATTATCCATTTAAATTTTAGGTTTTGATATTTTTTCTTATTTTTATTTTTAATTTTGCTTTGATACCTATGAACTCCATCTTGGTCTTCGAACTCTTGAAGAGTGTCGCGAATGTCTCCAATGACGTCGAAAACTTCAGGAAGCTCCCGGGTATGGATATGCAAATAGTAATCGTAATCAAACGGTGTCAAGTCCTGGCGACCGGATAATGGTTCGTCCTCCAACCCCGGAGTTTCGAACATATGGGCTACAGCATCGCACCGGAAACCCGCAACACCTTTACGTAGCCAAAATCTCAGGATATTCTACAAAGATGTGTGAATGAAACAAATGAAAACACGAAGCGATATTAAGGTACCTTCAATTCCTCAACGACCAGAGGATTGCGGTAGTTAAGGTCTGGTTGCCCGGCTACGAACTGATGAAGGTAATACTGGCCGCGCTGTTCGTTCCATTCCCAAGCCGAGCCTCCGAAAACACTGGGCTGCATATAGAAAAGAGCGACAATAACATTAGCATTAGGACATCTATACTGTTCCACAATGTACCCAATTGTTAGGAGGTGCGCGAGTACCATTAGGCAGCAACTTCCCGTCATTCCACATGTAATAGTCGGTATAGGGATCTTCACGAGCGACGGACTTGATAAACCATTCATGTTCGTCACTGGAATGATTAGGAACCATATCCATAATGATCTTTAGGCCTTTGCTGGTAGCTGCAGCCATCATTGCATCGAAATCTTCCATGGTACCGAAAATTGGATCAATATCGGTGAACGAACTAAAGAAAATGTATTAAACATGGCTTTTACGGGCCAATTTTAGTTATACCTAATATCATAACCGAAATCCTTCATAGGGGACTTATATATCGGGGAAATCCAGACCATGTTTACTCCCAGATCGGATATGCTATCGAGTCTTTGGATAATTCCTACAAAATTACCTTTCTTTCGTAAGTATATAATTGAAAAAAAATTAAGGCAAACCTTTCAGATCGCCAATGCCGTCTCCATCCGTGTCTTGAAACGAGCGTGGGTAGATTTGGTAGACATTACCGTACCGCCACCATTTATCTTCTTCCTTTACATTTTTCGCCTAGAACGACAAATTAACATCAAGCTTCGCACAATAGTAATTAAAAAGGAAAATATCGTACTTTAGGATTCGGCAATGCCTGGCTGAAGCCTATCGCAATTAGCAGGAAGATTAGCTTCATTTCCAGGACGCAGGAATTGTTTCCCACAAGTAACAAAGCAGCACGCACCAAACTGAAGAAATTTTGTGATTTTAAAGGCTATTGGTACACGAGATAAACCAGACGACGGCCAATAAGCACCGAATGTTATTAAACTGGGTAAGATAAGCATACTATAGTTACATAACGGGATAACCCGTTAGTATACCCCTGGCTCCTTTAAACATTCGCACTCCCGCCGTTATACTAACTTACAATTGAAAAGAAAGAAATAAAATTGGGCATGTGGAGTTAGTTATCCAAGACTTTAGGCTGATAAGGTAAAGCAGCGATGTTTGATAAGGCACGAACGCTTAAGATTAAACACGGAAACAAGTTCGAATGCTGTAGCTACGCAAATCGTGTGAACGGCACGATCATTATGTGGTGGAAAGAAAAGAAGAAAATAAAAAGAAAACTAAAGAAGAAAGAAAGGAATAATATATAAAAAGAAAAGGTAAAATGGTGCAGTAACGTTGGTAAATCCTATTTTGAAACATTCTGAAAATTTCTACACATATGAAAACTTCATGTTTATTTCTACACAGTATGAAAACTTCAAGGAAATTCCTCCATATTATTGACTTGAATTCCTAGAAATATGACTAAAGAACACAAACGCTTGATTTGGTCTTCGTCAATCCGTTTATTGATGCAGAACCGTTCAGATTTAGTCATGTCGACATCAACGTATACTATCACAAATCCTTCTCTGGTCAAGATTACAAGAGAACCTCCAACAAATTAAGTAGGACGGTGAGATGTAGGGAAAACTGGGTAAGGACACGGCAGAATGTTATTGCAATTAGGAAACCAAGACTGAATACACGTTTTGTTTAATGCAAAACTTAAAGACACCCAGATACGTGTAAGGTAAAAAAAGGGGAGGTAAAGTCAGCTTTTCAGCTACCTTTTAGCTCAGCAAATCTTTTAAAAAAAATTCAGCTACAACAACTGAGCGAGATAGAGAGTACAAACTTCTTGTCTTTTCTCTTCCATATTCATGCTAAACAAATCACAGGCATGTCTTGGAATGTTCTCGCTCGAAGAAGAGTTTGACAGTGACCGGATCCCAATTGCTGCGTATAAAATTTCGACGTACAGTAACAAATACACGAGATTACTTTAAAAGAAAAAAAAGAACCTTGTCCACACAAAGAGCTTATAACTTATCTCCTATAATATATATGTACAAATTTTATCTCTCTTTTCTTTTATCAGCAGCACAATCTCGAAAATGGTAACCTGGCGTGTCAAATTTGCTTTTAAATAGCCAAGCTTTTCTTGGCCCAGCGCTTAGGTTCTCGCGAGTATTCCTGTGGACGCAATAGGATTTGACCGATTGTCAGAAGTCACGTCTTTTTTTTATACACTTTTACAAAATGAGAAAGAACTAGCTTTCCACCCAAGTTTGTCAAGCTTTCCTGGTCACAAGTTGCCATTCAGGCTCGTCACCGAGTTCCGGGGAGACAACCGCAAATGCAGTTGGCTAAAGTCTTCTTCATCGGACACGGGCGATGCAGGTGGCGAGGCGGAATTCGAATTGCTGCAGATCAAAGAAATGGGACGCGTTAGCTGCTGCGTACCATTATCGCCTGAGGACGGCGAAAACTTCATGGTGAGTTTCCTATTCACATGTTCCAGTCTCTTGACCTAAAAACAAAGAAAAAGCACGTTTAAATTTCTTAAATTTGCTATCGTCCTTGTTGCAATAGTGAACACATCAAACCACAACACCCACGTTTTCACTAGTCATGCATGCTAGACATGAAAACTTACATGACCAGCCTCCAACCTTCAATGTCCGGTGTCGTAGGTGTAAGCAGCTGGTGAATGTGGGCGTAGTTAGGATCAGGTTAAAGAAATTGTGAGGAGGGAATATATACAAGGCGGAAAAAGGCGGAAGGACAAAAAGCAGGAAAAAA
This sequence comes from Triops cancriformis, assembly GCA_020615345.1. NCBI lineage: Eukaryota > Metazoa > Arthropoda > Branchiopoda > Notostraca > Triopsidae > Triops > Triops cancriformis. Next base: position 30,839 of record JAHZNP010000486.1, on the reverse strand, counting down.
GGAAACCGTAGTTAGTTTACAGGTTATCTTCTGCAAGGGTTCAAAGCTTTTTTTACACGATACACTTTTCTGTTAAAACACGATTACACAACGTCCCCGTAGTCTATCTTGGCATACGAGACATATTAAAAAGTTAAGTGACATTGACCTGCTTCAATTTCTTTTTTGGTCCTTTTTTGTAGGAAGTGATAGAACAGTAAACCTGAATCCTGTCCTAACCTAATTACGGCTTCAAAATGGAAGACAATGCGTCCTTTTCAATCTTTGGAAGCCCATGTGGGGAGGACTGATTGAAAGAATGCCAAAAGTTGTTGGTAAACGCAAACATTGTTAACGCTTGTCCCTATTTGCAATCTCTTTCTGGAAACTGTCCAATTCGAGCTCACTGACACGGAAAGACTACTTCAATCTACGCAAATAGGAGCGCAAATTCAATCTCTATGACACATTTTACGGTCAGTGGCTAAACCTCTATCGATAGACAAATGACGCTAATTTCAAAGACTGGAAAATAAACTTGATATTTGGGTCCCTCACGCTATTCTGAATCATGAAGAAAGAACTTCCGTTTCGAAAAGCAAAGACGAAGTAATATTCACAGATGCGCGCCTGGAACTGGGTTGCTAAGGTAAACTTTGGGGACACTACCGAAGTTATTGTTTTTTCGTATGTTTTTCAATACAACCAGAAACGCAAGAAGTGAAATCAGCGTTCAATTTGCCCCAATGTGTTGTACACGTGGAAAACCAGCAAGCCAAAAGCATAGGAACGGGCACACAAGTGATTTTCCAGCCGTTAGTGCAACACCATTTAAGGTTCAAGCCATAAATAGTCGACAGGGCCGTCGTAAAGCACTCACCTCGGCCTTAAAATCTGCTATGCGCTCTTGTAATTCACGGACGCGCTCGCTATCTTCCACGCTACTCAATTCGCCTTCCGCCATCAACTGCTGGTTCTACAGGAAGAAGAAACAAAAAAAAATTCAGATTCAGAACGGAGATCGGTGTTCGGAATCTGAGTAATAGCTTGCCACAAAACTGTCAAACTGATAAACAAAAAGGACGCATCTCCCGAGGCTTACTTTCAGCTCCAGAGTCGATATCTTTTGGGCCAATTCCGCCATCAATTGGGAGTTCTCTGCATTGCGTATACGGGCCAACATAGATTCCTCTCGCATCTACAAAAAAATGTGTACAGTGCAACTCAGTTGTCAAAGCCCAAGAGGCCGATCGCAACATTTCATTACCTTAGCTCCCAAGTCAGCATACTTGCGTTCTTGTTCCTTTATGCGAGCGAGGTATTCTTTCTCTTGCTTCTCACTCAATTCCAGTTTTTCTTTCAGCGCCTTATTCTCCTCGTCTTGCCGTTTCAACTGGTTGCCGATAACTTGGTTCTAAGACACACATATATCCACAATGTTAAACGAGTTCAAATAAATTTCGGTTCTTCACAACTAACGTAACTCCAAAAAAAAAAAAGACCGTACTTGGGTTTCCAACTCCATAACTCGGAGGCGCAGCTCTCGGAGTTCTGTAATGGCTTCCATTTCTCTTAATCGAGTCGTCATCAGCTCTTCTTCCACTTTGCTGGCAGAGCGGTTATTTTCCCAAAAGAGCAACTTCTTCGGAGTGTTACTCGACCCTTCGGCTGACTGCACATTATCAGGGTGCTGTTCCTATTGGATGCGTAAATTACGCGCTCTCAAACTTGGAGGACTACACTGAATGGATAAAGTTTCTTACTTGCAAGTGGCGGATCCACTGCGCACTCAATTCAGCAATCTTGGGTCTCAGATCTTTTAACGCCAAAGTTGCTTCCGCTTCCCGCAATTTCACAGCAATTAACTCTTCTTGCAAGGTAGCGACTGTGTTATCAGGAGTACATTCCCTTAATCGCTTCTTCTCCTACAACACAAGCCGTATAAAAAATACTTTCTGGGTGAGAACAAAAGCTTCCAAGGTTAGTGTTTTACCTCTTCCAATTCTTGTAACTGAGTCCGCATATCACGTATCATAGCCTCCATCTCGGCTTGCCTTAATCTCCCCCCAATTAACTGCTCCTGTAAGCACTGAATCAATTCTTCTTTCTGCTTGAGGAGTTCGGCTTGGAGCGATGGGGAATTTCCATTTTCCAAAGACGATTGTCGAGAGGAGCTCTACCGTTAAAAGTAAAATGGAACGCGTGATAACACAGACGAGAAACGAAAAGCACGACAGAATTCTTCGTTTGAATGTTATCAACTTATCACGTACCTCCTCCATGTGTTTGAGACGTTCTTGAGCTTCTCTCAACTGAGCTGTCTTTTCAGCATTGTTCTGACGCAGCGCTTCCAATTCCCGCTGCAGTTGGAAAGCGGTTTCCTCATAATCAGCTCGGGACACTTGACCCCGTACCAGCCGCTCGGCCAATTCGCTGGATTCCGTCTCCAACATGGAGGCTTTTTGCCGCAACATGCGGTTCTCAATCCGTAAGCGCTGCAATAATTCCCCAAGTTAACTTCCCTTGTGTCTCCTACGCCCACATGGCACTGTACTTACGCGAACTTCTTCTAGGTCTTCTTGCTCCTTGGCTTTCAGCGCAATGTAGTCCTTCTCTAGCTTCCGCATTCGTTTCACACTGTACTTGACGTTATACGCGGCGGTCATCAATACGTCGGGACAGGAATCGAATCTGGCTGGCGTCTCTTTCTGGAAGTACTAGAGACAAAAGAAACGAAAAAAATAAAAGAAATGGTCACACCGCTAATAGCGGACGAGAAAAAAGGCTCACCTTTAGCATTCCTTCCATATCCAGTGACAAAAGATCGTCCTTGGCGGCAGCTAAGATTGCGATTGCTACCCGAAAAATGGCTTCCATGCCGTCCGCCAGAAAAACATCCATTATCCTAGTAATGAGAAGCATTTTTTAGGTTAGACACCTACTTTGGCAAAGCTGTGTCTTTTCGAAAAGGAATACTCTAATTACCTGCACGCCACAGGGAGTGTCAGATTGGTCGTGAAGAGCGTTAGGAACCAGCTGCTGGCATACATACTCGTATCGAAACTTTGCGAGGTAAAGTGTACATGCAAGTCGGGCAGTAATTCCTAAAGTTTTCCTTTGATTTTTAGAACATTTCCGGTCTTTTCGGTGTCTTGTTAACCCGGAAGGAAACTTACTTCGACTAAACACTTGAGCTGGTACATACACACGCCCAATTCGGCCATGGTGGGCTTAAACATTTCCCTCAAGCGATATTCTTGCATAAGTTTCACTACTACTGCAAAAGCTTCTTCTTCTGGCATCTGCACACGGAAAACAAAGTTATTAGCCGGGTTTCATGAAGCCCTCTTGCCTAGGAAGCCTTCAGGTCAATTGTTTTCGCTTCCCTTTGTCTACCAGACAACGACAGAATACCTGCATCAACAAGAGGCCAACGATGAAGGCTGAGCCTTGGCAATAGCCAACTTCCCTATCGTGAAGACTATAAGCTTTCATAACGTTGAAGAGACTTTCTTGGCCCAGTCCGTCTTTTTCCTTGAAGAAATCGTGTTCAGGGTAGGTCCGTGCAATATCTCTCCGAATCACCTGCAATTTGAGGAGGGGATAGACAAAAGTCACATAAAAAGTTCTCGAGATGTTTTCCACCAGAAGTTGAGCAAGCTCAGCGAATTTTTCGTCATTCATTTGAAAGAGAAAGGGGGAAAAGAAGGAAAAATTACACACAGCGTCTGCGAAGTCACGAGACGAAATTGAAACAAAAAGTGCACACTTTGAGTGTTGTACAAAATCTCCCAGGAATAGTACCCGCTTTGTTTCACTTTTGTCTCGCTTTCAAAAGATTGAAGAAATCGTTTAAATCTATCCGGCACGTGTCTGACAGAAGTAAACGATTTTGTTGCAACTTTTTAACTCTAAAAAAATATCCAAAATGTAAAATTGGGCAATTCATTCACAGTTGCTGTTGCAGGTCCTTTGTAAATTGTTAGGCTGCAAGTCATTTTTTTTCAAAGCGAAACATTTTTTTCTCGATTAAACATTGTATGACGTATTTGATGTGCAGGACATTGAGTAAAGATTTTTTAAAATGAAAATAATGCAAGATTTTTTCCATCTATCTTAATAGAGAATATATGGTCGATTGCAAAATGTTCATTGATCGATTTCGGCATGCAACTCAGCATCAGCCGACTGCGCATTAAATTACTTTTTCACAGGCAGACGTGGCTTTGATATAATCAGCATATTGACGTTTGGCAGGAGAATCATTCGCTCCACACAATAATGGCCAGGCCACGCCCCGGAAATGATGTGGAATTCCTTTTCGTACCAATTCCTGAAAAATGGGAAAATACACAGCGAATTAGTATGGTATTCTACGAATTGGACACTTACAGATCGCACGAACTAATCTGCTGCACTAAATCTGCTATAAACTATCCCTAATGCTTCCAAATTGCGCAGAATCTAAATCCCGTATTAATAGCTCTTTACGTTGGTTGTAGCCTCACGTGTCCTATACAATTACAATCTAAGAAAAGCAATGTAGGGTTCTTGTCAACGCAGATAATGTAGATGGCGTAACAATTATTTCCGAAAATTTACTAGAAGTGGTTCCTGAACAAATTGACTCTAATGGCGTTCCTTATTTTAGAGATATTTGCCATTTGTTATGTTTAATAAAAGAAGCTTCTTCGGAGAAAAAAAAAGATTGTTCACGGAGGCAAACGCAGCATATTAAAAAGTTGGAAGAAACGTTTTCCTTGCAATCCCTATCTTTCATTACTGTTAGAAAAACCTTCCCATCTTTTTTCAGCTAAGACTCAAGAAAAATAATTGGCAGAAATCTTGAAGAAGTACTCTGGCTGAGAGCCAGATCTACAAAGCATCGTGGCACGAAAGATTTTATCGAATCTCTTTATCCACACTTTCTATGTAAATCTCTCGTAATTCCTACAAAAATCAATATTATCTTGGGGTAATATCTCCTATCAACTGGAGCACCATCGAGTCTGAAGTTCTACGATGAAGTGTGAGCTAAACTAACATTCAGGGTTCTCCACGCTCTGAGCATTAAATTCGTAAAAGACTACTGGATGTTTAATTACACGCAAAACACGAAATTCCCTTTAGTGTATTTGGATTCGCTCTTCATTCAAATACCATTGTCTTACTTTGTTCTAAGAACGTGACGGTCGACAATCATTTTTTTCCCTTTCTGGCATCCCATAAAAATTAAAAAAAAACATAAAAAATATGGTAAAAAAACGTACTTTCACATATTGGTTCCTTTTTTTGAAATACGTGTCCCAGTCAGTAACAATCCTTCCCCATAAGGTCCACTGATCTTCTTCGTGATCATCGCTCCGGTCTTGACTCGTCGAGCTGGATCCTATGAGAAATGAAACCAAGAATCAATACCGACAATTAATAACAACTTCTGGCTCGCGCGCCCTTTGCAGCTTTTTGTCTCTTCGGCCTTTTATTCATCAGAAAAGGTTATTCGCAGCCCCTCTCGCTAAACTTAATAAGCCAACGTCGCTTCCCGGCTTCATTAACTCATCCCGGAAAGAAAACGAAGGGAAAAACAAGTTGAACTCTTGCCTACGGACCCGTGTTAACGGGAAACGAAATTGCTGATTTCATACAAGGGTCACAAGGATGAAAAGTTCCCTTCGTTAGACTCCGTTCTATACTGACAAAGAAGAAGAGTGAAAAGGGGAGGAATCTCCCAACAGAAACACCCTTATTGATTATACTCTACGAGCAGCACCGAACACAAAATGCTGCCAAAAAGATGTGAAATTTTTTCCTCTCTTCCGATCGCTCGCCTTGCTTTAAAGAATGCATTGAAACATCTTAAGACATGCCCTCTGAAAAAGTTTTTTTTTCTCGCTTCCATCACATTGCCAAAAGATTTATTTACCGAAGCAAAAGCAACGGAGTAGCACCGCCCTTCGCCTTTTTTTTATCAAGACCGACCATAAGTAATACTACACATAACCCCTCGGGTCCCCTTTTAGCTTACAGGTTCTAAAATTGGTTGCCTAATCATCTCCGCACCATGTCACGCCTATCGGTCGCAACAATAAGGGCGCACGACAAAAAAAGCTGCAAAGCAAAAAGGCGTGACATCAGAATGGCGCATGCCAGAAACAACGCAAGTGTCATAATTGAAAAGAAACAGAGATTCAAGGAGTTAAAATCCAAAAATTGCGCTTTTTTAAAAGAGCATTTCCAAAACAAACAACTGAAATGCTTCGTGAGAAAAGAACAGAGTTTAGCAAATGGCAGCGAAAAGGACTCATGTGCCGAACAATAATAATGTACAATTCGAACAAATAAAAAGTCAATCAAGGAAGAATAATACGACGGAAATTCTCTTCTTGCCTCTGCCAATCTACGTGTTTTCTCAAAAAATTTGAATTGTCCAAAAACAAAGAGCATCATTTGTAAAGAACCCGAATAAACACTCCTACAATGGAACAAAGAAGGAGAAAAAAATACAAACACTGCCTCACGCAGGAGCGAGATAACGAAGATTGCTCGCTAAAAGGGCTTTAAGCGTGGAAGTTTCATATGAACGGATGAAAAAGGCTGTGCGTACTTTTGCTTTATTTTATTCATGTTTTATACCGAATGAGATTTTCATACTGGAAGAGTACCTTTTTAATTCCAACCACTGTTTTAAGAGATTTCTCTTAAAAATTTTACGTTTAGAAACTTAAAAACTCAAAATGAGTCTGTCACTTTGTAAAAGTGCCTAATGTAATTTCCCATGCGTTTTCTGGTGTCGTGGTGCTTTAAATGCTCAAGACCCCAGGGTTATTCGCAAATGAGGTCCTCATCACATAGCAATGCCTGCAGGGCATTACCCCGTGATGGCTATGGATATCTTTTCACGCCAGATACCGTAAAGAGGCTATCTATCACAGAACATCCTAATGCCTAGCATCGCCTTAGCACACAGATTACACGTCTGTCCTGCTGTCATGAGAACGCCAAAGGAAATTTGTCCCAAAAGCCACGAGAAAAAGATATTGTCGCTTCGCGTGTTTGCAGCTACCCGGAAGAAGAACGCGACTAGCAGTCTGCCAAGTTAATGAGAGCTCTTTATATATGTTTCACGCTACCATTCTTATCACCCGAATTGCGCACGACATGATTGTCCCCAAAATTTGACACGTAGCTTGTCAGTAATGTGATAAATCTCCAAGAAAGTGAATCATAAGAAACGCGTGGGTTCTAGACAGTGCGTTGCTTGGTAATTATGAAGAGAAAAGATTTATAATGTAATTTTCCCACAACTTTTAATGGGCTAATTTGTGCAGTTCAGTGTTCTCTGCAGAATTCAGTCAATTTTTATTTTCTATGGGTTTAAGCACGTCTTTAAACGAAAAATAGCCCACGCAAAGTTATCTATACGAGACCATGGTGACGTTGTGATTGACCTGACATCTGTGGGATCTCGGCCGGAAGTTAATTGAGGTCCACTGTGACCTTGCGCACTAAATAAATTGGGTTCCGTTTCTAATCTGTATCTAATCAAACAGTCCACACCGGAGCTTTTTCAGACACGAAATCTTATTGTATTTTTTTCAATCGTTTTATGATGCAGTAGACTTTATATGCAATAAATGGAGAAAGTCGATTCAGTTTTGCGTCAATGAAAAATAATTTGCAATGGCTTAACACAGACTTGGCAAATTCGGTAAATAAACTGTGCCTCTATTGACGTGTGTCCTGACAATGAAAAGGCATTGGGCTGTAAATAGGATTGGCCTTAACACAGGAAAAAGACTAGAGTTTCGTTAAAGCCACTGTAAACTTTTTCCCCTTTTTACACTAATTTAATGGGAGACGAAAAACGCGTTAACGATGTTCTATTAACTACTGCAATTTTTCCAATGTTTTCTCGACAAAAACTTCTAACTATTTCTAGAATCTAGCTAGGAGAGTTGTCAAAATTCAGCATTCACTGAACTTCACTTTCAATTTCACTAATTCGAATTTACTAGATTCACTGAACATTTACAAATTATTTTGTCCTTTTTTAAAAGAAAAAAATCCCCCCATTGGGTTCTATGGTTATCACTTAAAACTTTACTGTCATTTACTTAAGAACATTTTGCACTAAGTGCAAAATCGGCAAAACAGGTTTGCCACGCAATCCGTAAGAAACGGGGGAGTCTAGGTAGCTTAATAGTTAATTTCCTAGACTTAGGTACACCAATGGTTCTTTATTATTTCGGATTTAAGGCTAACACACTTCTAAGCATCGACATAGCAACAGGAAACGGGTGAAACAGTAAAAAATGCTCAGTTAAGGGCGTTTTCGATTCGGCACTTATAGGCCGGGGGAAGTAGGATTGTATGTCAGGCCACAATAAAATGGCGCTTGTACTTTGCTGTAGTAGATAATGTGACCGACCGCGTGGGGGTTAGATAGCTAAAAGCGCGGGCGGTTGGGAAGACAAGGGAGCGTGGAAAACAAAGGCTCTTCCACAAATGGGTGTCAGCAAGCCATGAAAGCCGAGGTAAATGGATGTCTCTTACGCCTTTCCCTCTCTCATGCCTTTACCGTTCTTGCAGTCTCTAGTGCTGGATGTCTCATTAAAGGAAATGAGGAAAGAAAACGAGCCTCTACGTAGCAATATCACAAGTAGGAGAAACCTCCGCGGAAACGCCCCCTCATGCTTAAAACAAGATTACTTGGGGGGAACAAGACGCTTGTTCTACAAAAGACAAATTTTCCTTTCGAGAAATTGCCCAAGGTTCCAACGAGATGACGTTACTGCTGAAACTGTCTGGTTGCTTTAACCTCCCTTTTACCCCCCCCCCTGGGTTCTTTAACTACGTATTCTACCCCCCTTCTACACTTCCATCCCTCCAGCTCTTTGAAAAGGACTGTTTTTCCAAAATAAACGCAATTTGCAGTTTAAAAGTAAACGTTCGTCCTTAAGACGTAGAGGCGCCCACCCATTATATCGTACAAAGGAGAAAAAGAAAGTCAAAAGCTTAAAAGTTGGATATTGTCTCTCTTTTTTTCCTCTAAAGGCAGTTTAAGCTAAGGGGTTCTGACCTTTCCGAAAAGCTGGAAGAGAAAAAAAGAGGAACGGTTGACACTTTTTTTCACGGAGTTTGGAGATTTTCTGGGATTTAAGATACATAAATTATAAATAATCTTTTAAAAAATGGAAAAAAATGGTAATTAAAAATGGAGTTAAGTGAGAAATGGACTGAAAGAATTTACAAAATGGAATATAAACAATATATAAGAATGGAATGAAATAATGTTTAAAAATGTAGTGAAATCATGGATAAAAATATAATGCAATTATACATAAAAATATAAGGAAATAATGTATAGACATATGATGAAATGATATTATAAAACTGAAAGAAATAATGTAACAAAATTGAAGGAAATAATGTAATAAAATGGAAAGAAATATTGTAAAACAATGGAATTAAATAATGTAAGACAGTGGAAATAATGCATACAAATGGAATGTATTGACTCGTACCTGAATTGAAGGAAATCTGCGACGTATCAGAGCTCTTGCGGGAATGTCCATTGCTGCAGTTGGTGATACCAGACAACGAATTTAATGACTTGACGTCCGTTTCAATCAACCTAGGGTTTCACAAACAACAAAGGGAATGTTTGATTAGCCAACTCATCATTTCACCGTGCGTAGCACACCATCAGCCAGCAAACATATGTGAGTGTTCTACGGGGTACTCGTCGTCATGGTATGTAACGGGAGCACGACTTAATCAACGAGATAGGGTAGTATTAACAGTACGTCTTACTTCGTATCTTTTTTTGTGACTATTTTCTACAGGATTACTTTTGTCAACCGTACCGTAGAGTGATAACACCCTAGCACGAAGCTTTTCACGTAACTTTTCTTTTTAGCTAATGAAAGCGTCCCTATACAACTACTAATCTCCACATCACGTTTACGCCATTAAACAACTTCCGTTTTGCGCATCGATCACATTACAGCATAATTAAAGCTGCCCTTGCTAGATATTTCCACACAACGGAAGCACGCAAGAGCTAAAGAAAGGGAAAAAAAAATAGACTCTGGGGAGAAAGAAAAGGAGAAAAAAATAGCAGTTGGTGCGATGATGAACATTTGCGAGGCAATTCCCAACCTTCGTAAGAAAGTTGAGAATGAAATGTTGGCTACGAGATTTCAACTTATCTCTCAGCTTCGCGGAACAAGTATTCCTTCCTATTCTAACTACTATATTAAAACTCTGGAAATAAGTTGACTAAGTTTTTAAACTCGATGTTTCTATCGAAACTCCCCGGGGGGAGGGCAAATTACTATTGTACCTACGCACTCAGCATCCAACCGAAAGAGTCATTAAGGCACATTCACGGCTTTTGAAAAATGCTCCCCGGTCTTTAACCTTCGCGCTTTGTTATACTAACGCTGATATTTTGCCAAGCTTCACGATCGATGACAAAATTTACGCTTATGTGTTAACAAGCAGTTCTATGTAGCGCTGTGGCGCATAATTATCATATAAACATTGAAAAACATGGTTTATTCTTGCTAAAAGTAGAATTCTAAGAAAAATAATAGAAGAAAATACAAATAATAATTTACAACTAAAAAAAGTTTGTACAGTGCCAATGAAATGGAAAGAAATGAATAAATTACTCCTTTACTGCGGATTATATGAAAAGTATCTCGGGATATTTATGAACACGTTTTGGCAAAGATTTCCTAAGGGAAAATGAGCTAAAACATAAATTACAGTGAACTATAGAGATAACGAAATATAGTGAAGATTTACCACCTGCGTGTGCAAACTCTGTACATTTATAGCACTTTCACTTAATAAACTGCACAATGCTAAAACTATAACAACGATAAACGAGCTTAATTATTTGACGCGAATTCTCCGCCACAGACAGCGTCGAAAAACAGTACATTTAAGCAATATCTTACACGACCCATGCAATTCCACAACAGCTTTTACAGTGACTGTTACGAAAGTGTAAGAAAACAGGATCATATGAAAGAATCGACCGATATAACTCGGTCCTTATCGCAATTCCATATCTCCGTCACCTTAAGTGCCTATTCTCCGAAAAACTGTTCCGTCTTGTTTTCAAAAGTAGCTTCCGTTCTGTTGTTTACAAAAGTAGAAACCATAACTCACATCTCTTTTTCTTTTCTCTATAGCCCGGGCAATCCATTTCCCAGGGACCATTACGCGACGAAAGCCAATCCATTAAGTTGAAATATCAAAATGATGAATAGTTTTTGTGTGCTTTCTTCTACCCACGACTTTTATTACTTCCTCACTACGGCCACGACAGTTTATTCTAAATTTCTTTGCAGTGCCCACTCTGGGTACCTTTTTTTGTTCAAATTTTGTCTAAACCGCTTTCTAATCGTACACTGTCTTTCCCAGGAAGCAAGGATAAAATAATAATCTTTTCAAGGCAAGCGCATTGAAATAAACCTTTCAATGCAGCCAGTCCCGACTACAATATTCAAAACAAAAAATAAACAAATGAAGACCGCATAGAAGGAATAACTTTAAGGAACCAATCTAAAAGCGTTTCTACACAATATACATGTACTTTTTTCCCTGAATAGCCAGCGTAGGCTCACGCCTATTGCCGCAAGCTATATTTGACACATACGGTGATACACTGTTTCAATTTAACTTCTTACCAGCACAAGGTTAACGTATGTTTCTCGACGCAAAAAAAATAGTGAACAAAAACAACAATATATCAGCGCAAAAAGCTAAAAATCCTTTACAGGAAATAAAATTCCCTAAAAGCAACTTCTGCTGTTTTCGTTCACTAAACAAGTTATTCCAACTCTCCACAACAGCATCCGCGCCACTGTTACTCCTTTCTTGAAACAATGCACTCGCCCAAGTCTAGAAATCCGAAATATGTTACTATTTTCTGTGTCTGCTGTACTTCATGAGACTGATACGAGGGGCGAAACTTTAGTCGGACAGGAATGTGCGAGTTTCACATACCAGCCCCCCCAGTTAATTAAAGCTTCATCTAGTACTGCCTACACACATACCTGCTCGGCCACGTTGCCAGCACCGGAATGGTCCAATTTAAAGGATTCATGTAGACTAAAGACAAGCCTTCATGGTCTTCGTTGCCCAATTCCATGTTCTCGTCCACTCGCCAACACACAGCAATGAAAAATACAACTCCGGACCATAATCAACCAAAGCGCCTACCACCGTCACGCGAATTTTTCACACCCCCGTTGACTACCCCATGAAACTGTCACCCAAACCAACTCGCCTATCTCACACTACACCGAAGTGACACTTTTGATCAGTGAACTACGACCAAAAGGGAAAGGAATGCCTTTTCAGAGAAACACACGCCAATTGTGCTCAGTTCCACGTCACGAAACCTACTGTTCCTAACTGAGTAAAGTACCACGGGACCAACACCTTATTTCCCTATGCCCAAAACGAGGGTCTTAAGTTTCCCCAGGCTTCTCTTCTCTTCTTTTACATCTCTTCTTACGGGCTGTTGTGATGCCTGGTCTCTCGGAATAACTAATAGGCTGTTTTGGAACGTTCCTTTTGTACTTCCTTTCTCTTTCGTTTTTCAGTGCCAAATACTCTTCAAATGCACCGGCACACCTTTAAAGGGGGGCTGGTTGGATCAAGGATCAAAGATCGTGGCGAATATCGGTAAGAAAGATAGGGATTCTTGGGGTTTCACGTGAAAAGGGGTCCGTGAGTATCCTTCAGCAGGTTTTTCTCCCCGAAAGGAATATAAATGGAGGGAAGAAGTGTTACTCTGACCATTAGCATAACGTTCCAATTCACAGTGCTCGCATCTGTTCGTCTCATTGTGTATGCAGGGCTTTATCTCCGGCTGGGAGTACTGTAAACCGAGTTTAATAAACGTATGTAAACTCAAACGCTCGTTGTAAAACTTTGCTCTTTTCCAATTAGGTCTCCCCTTCGCGAAAAACAACACCAGAATGTGTGTAAAGGGTTCGGCCGCAACCGATGTATTGTGCGTAGCCAAGCTAACGCCCACTAACCAGAAACTCGGCTGATAAAACGTTGGTCTGATTCTCGGAGGCGAGACATCCATTTCCGAAAGACAAAGTTAGCGATAGGAATCCAAACCTCTTACAGAACACAGTGTGTCATTATCGCTTTCTTGGGGGTCTACAACGCGCACTGTATGCAAAATAATATTGATCCTTGAGTGAAAAAGATGTCGACGTGAAATGCGAGCCATCGGCTCGGTCACTGAACACCGAGCTCCTGAGTAAGTTCCACTATGACTAGAACGAGGGGAAAACAACTCCTTTGCACTTCAGTTACCCTCACCATCGAACGGAAATACGCTCGAAGTCCGAGACCTTTAACGTAACGCAGGGCATTCAAATAAATTATACTTGAAAATGCGGTCCACCAAAAATTTTACATTTCATAGGGAATTTTACCATGTAACTAGGAAAGAACTATAAACGGATAATTTTTGCCGGCTTCTTTTGTTTACTTCCCCACCTACCTATTTGTTTGCTTCCGCCTAATATAGGAAGCCTTATTGTAGCGCAAACTCCACTGAATCAGACATAAAGGCATACGTGTTACCGTGAAAAATATATTATTATTTTTTAATTGTTGTTTACCCTGAATTTTTCAAGATTAATGCAATAAGCTACTTTATTAATTCGTTGCTTCCTTAATTGATAATGTATTGATTCGGACTTAAAAGCGCGTGCTACTATGGTGCAAAATCATCAACTTTTCATAATTATTCTAAATTTTTTAAGGTTCACGCGTATAATTCATGTATACTGCGTATTCAAGCTTAATTCCATCGTAAGATATTAATGTACTTATTTTAATGGATTTACAGACACTCACTAATGGGCTTAGTCATTTAAATGGAGGTATGGAGTTGTTGGTCCATGTTACTGGAATAATTACTCTGACTTTAATTTTACATTAACTTAATCGGGTATAAATTGAATCGAGTTTGAACTGAACTGAATACTAGATTATTTATATAATTTTTGAAACTTATGACCTTCACTTGAAACTGAACCTATAGCACTTGGTTCTTTAAACGGATGTACAAGATTATTAGAATAAATTAATTAAATAAAGACTTTTACTTAACTCTAAATTTAATATCCTGAATTGAATATGCACTAAACAGAGCATCCTAAAATAACTTTTAGATTTAACGTAGTAGCTTTAAGCTTTAAAGCACAAGGCTTCAAAAAATCTGGAATAGTAATGAAAAATTACACCATATCTCGCGTGCTTTCAGACCTGTATACTTAGTGTTCTCAAACATAAAAGCTCTTTCAAACAAGCTTTCCAGCGAGACTGTGGAAGAAAGGGTTTTTGCCCTGTATCCTAACCTTTTCCCAGCAATTTTAATCACTTGGAACGTTCAACCACTTATCCAAGTCTGGTTTCGATCTGCCCCTCTTACCAAAATCCTCTGCTCGCCCTATTTTGAATATTCTGCTCAATTGCGCCAGCTCTGTTTTCTGTTCGCCAGGGCTAAGGACCCCCAAATGCTTGCACACGCGTCTTGATTACTCACTTCAAACGTGGCAGTTTTCCTTTAATAAACGGGTATTATTAAAGCTCCCCTTGGTCCAAACGATTCCTTCCTCCCAGCGCCCACAAAGCCACCCACGTTAGTTTTCCATCGCTTTTCTATTTTTGCTTCTCCCCCCACCCTAATTTAAAAATTACCTTTTTAGTACGCCATAACGCACGATCGTAACGGCTCAAAGAAATTTTACAACTGCATAAAACTACCACCAGATGGCTTAAAGCTTGCGCAAATTTCCATTCTCTACAAATTTCGAAAACTATCCAACACCCAATCCGTGGCCAAGTTTCCTACAAGGTTTTCACTCCCACGTATAGAATCCCTGCTGTAGTTCTTTGATATTTCTGCACTACTTTTTGACAATTTCTACAATAATTCCTTGAGAATTCCTACAAAACCTTTTCTGAATACCTGCAGTAATTTCTTTTTGAAATTGCACAGTAATTTTTGGGAGTTTCTGCAGTCATTTTGAGAATTTCTGCAATAATAATCAGTGAATGTCTCTTCCAACTCTTTGCGTAACTAATCAGATAAAACTTACAGAGAGAAGAGTTGTATAAGAGGAAGTCTTACTTGTTAGCTTCTTCCAATTTCGCTAAGAGCGCCGCTTCTTCCTCCGAGAGGACTCCCGGCGTGGGCAAAGGGGGCGGGGCGGTGGGGTTATGTCCATTTTGCCCTATCCGCCGCACCGATTCACTAGAGGGAGGGCAGAGGACGGACGGGCGTGGCGGGGACATTCGCACTTCGCTGGAGGCAGCTTCTGGAGTAGGCGTGGCAACCATGGTAGCAACGTCTTCCGTTCCGTGGGTAGGCGAGCCGGTAGGACTAAGGGGCGTGGTCATAGCGTAACGAAACAACAAATCGGCTGGGGCGGAATGCTGTGAAGGACTAATATTGTCTCCATGGAAACCTGTTCTTCCTCCTTCTGTCTCAGGAATCACGCCCAAAGTCGCACCATTCCTGTCCAAACATGAAGCAAAGTAATAAGTAAAAAACAAGGATTAATTCTGCGCCTGCTTTTCCTTTGGAAATCGGTGCACGATCTTGGGCACACAATATGCAATCTTGTCCTGTGCACTTGCCCTCTAGACTATAAAAATAACATCTCTTTTGTTACGTTTCTTTTTTGTTGCTAGACAAGACAAATATTTCCAAAATTTCTGTGGGGCGGCAGTCAAAGAGTACAAGGGGGAGATAAGAGAAATACGGCGGCAAGGAGGGGATTCTTTTTTTTATAACGCTTGCTCCAAGCCAGTAAATCCTCTTATACAGCCTCATTTCTTTTGCTCCTCACGTTATTATTCCATTTTCCTTTCTTTCCCTGGGCAAAGATCTCAAACGCCTTATGCTTCATTTATATGGTTATAGTCCTACATATAAAGAGATGGGGGAAACAAAGTACAGTAGCTCTTCAATGCCGATTGGTAAAGATACTGGTAACAGCGTAAAAAAAATCCCATTCGAAAGATACTGGCAACAACGCGCTCTCTTGCAACTTTAGCCAGCCTGCGTTGCCGTAAACACACCTCCAAAGCGTATTGCCACGAAAGAAGAAAATTAAAAACGCAAAACTGCACTTCATATGCAATTTTTTTGGACACTTGGTCATTTCCCTATCTTCCCCATTATAAAATAAAAATTTCGGGGGGGGGGGGGTCCAGACTCCCTGACACCCCCCCCCTGGATACGCCACTGATATTACATATATATACTAGCAAGAGTTGAAGAGTCAAATCACAGACGTTACATTATAACTGAGGTCTGAAGTATTTTCTTATTGATTAAATTAGCGAAAGTTATATTTATGTGCACATTATAATTATGTGCACAAAATTAATTTAGCTAAAATATAATTACTTCAATAAGCGTGAGCTTTCTGAGTATGGAACACACTTCTATTTTACACATCCAGCAAACGGTTGGGTTTACGCGGAAGAAATTAACCACGTAAATCGAGGCATTATTGTACAAATGGAGGCTGAAATTTCAAAAGCCTACTTAGTAATTGTACGTGGTTGTAGGCCTTACGAGACGTATTAAACTCAATAGATTGACTCCTTTCACCCTTTAATGAGGATAAACCAGCTCCCGATGACTTGATTTGATCTCTCTGCTACGGCAAGTACATTTTTCATTTTTCTTTCTTTTTTGTTTTACTCAAGGTAGGGCTTGAACCTCTTTGACCTGTACAATAATGGCAGAACCTCTTAAAAGTGATATAGCGAGGATCACGGAAGACGACCTCGATGACGATGAAAGCGAAGCTGACAGGAACGATTACAGCAAACTTCAAGTGCACCTACCTCCCCACCGCAATCATCAATCATGCACGTGTCTTTTGCAGATCACATTTGCTGATAACATGTGCATGTTACTACCGGGAATGAATAAGGAATTGCAACCTTGCAGCCTTGTACATCCAGCGAGCTTTCTGAAAACGATCAGATCAACGATAATTTCGAGGGCAAATTAACAGATGAGAAAAGAACCCTATACTGATTACGTTCGCTGAAGGGTGAGCTATTAGGAAAAGTATAGTTCCTATAATTGAAGATAATCGATATTCTAGGATGCGTATACAACTTCCACTACTCACAGGGAAAGTATTATCACAAAAATATCCTTAATACGTCTTTGTAAGGTTCAGGTTAATATCCTCAAAATTTACCACATCCATCTGTGTGTTCCATACGTTGTACTGACCGAATTGACCTGATTCCATAACAGGAATGTTTCAGCAATTTTTTTGTTTCGTTTCACACACTCTTGTAATTTTTCCTGTATTATTGAAATTCAAGATAGTATAGTTTTACTATCAGATTTGCTTACTATGTCTAAGTTACTTGAACCTCGACATTTGTTGTACAAATCCACTTGCACTTCGATTTGATAATTTTTTTACAGGGTAGTTATTACTCTGGTGCAAGAGTTGACTTTTGTGAGTCTGCTTGCAAAACTCCGTACACACGTAGAGCTTTGGCAAATAAAACAAAATGGAAACTCATTTCAAGTTTTGGCTGGGTTTGCTTTGCTTCAATGCAAGTTTTCTTCTCGTTACCCTTTTTTCCTCCTTCCCAACTATAAATTCCCTTGATTCCAGCCCTGTTCGTCCCCCTTTGCTACTAAACTAAGACTATAACCATCTTAACTTATGGGCTGAATTACACAAACATTGCAATAGCAACAGACTGGGTTTTCCGACTCAATCACAGGGAACGAAAAAAAAACTTACGAATTTTGAAGCCAGCTACCCTCAATTTCGCCCCCGTTTCGCTGTACTTCGTTCTTCATTGGTATTCTGACAACAATACCCCGCAAGTTGAACGAAAGTTTTCCTTTTTGGAACTATCGTCTACATAACCCATCACTGTCTTCAAAGGTTTTTTTTTCTCTCTCTCTCTCTTATATTTTTTTCCCCTAACCAAATCTCTGGTGCGTATCAAACCTATAACGGAACGTTGGAGCCATTCAATAACTGTATCGTGCGGTATGATGCATAAGCTTTTTCTGAACGCATAAAATGCTAACCACTTCCTTACAAGAGGGGAGGAAAAAGTGTTCCAGCTCAATCTCCGGGACAATAATGCCAAACCACTCGAAACACGCAATCGAACTTTTGATATTCCTCTCCGTTATTTGTTCTTTTACCCTCAAACTAAACTGGGTTACGGTCTTCCTACCTAAAGTTCGGCTACAATACTATTCATCACACGTAGTCAACTTCCATGATTTCAATTGAACTCAATTCACAACAACTTCAGAACTAGCTTTTCGAAAATCACTTCAAATTAAGTTGAATTCTGAATATATGATTGTAAAGTCAAATTTAGTTCAAATCGCACTGAAAAGGACTTTTAACTGTTCGACTAAGTTTTATAATGTACCATGTTAAGATCAGATTAAATAATGACGAAATGAATGTTAAAATCCAGGCTATTCATTGTAATTTTACGTTATTTTCCAAAGTTGCTGTTCTTATATAAGATTTTGCCTAGTTCTGTCTTCTAATAAATATTGCTGGCAAAGACTAATTGCTCGCGCTGGATTGTCATGTTAAAGAATCGATTACAGTACAAATCATTCTGAAAATAAGTTTTAGAGCAACTCAATTCAATTCATTTGAGGTTCTTAAAGTCAAGTATGCTTCAACAATTTAAGTTAAAATAAACACGAAAAACACACCACATCAAGTAAAAAGTTTAATACGGCTGGGGATATCTGGAATTTTTTCCGGAACTGAAAAAAGAACGATTTACTGTGTGTGCAAGTGACGCACCAAACAATGTACAGTACGCATAATTAACGCAAACAACAATAGGAGACAGCCTAGGTCGGGAATTAAATAAAAAGTAACTACGAAGGAGAAGAATTACACGCAAAATTTAATGTCACGCATTTGTTTCCTTAAGGCCTGAAGAAATTTCAATTCACGACTTTTAAGTCAATGCTTTTTAAAATCTTATTCCAGCCAATTCAAACTTTTCTTGCTCAGCTCAATAAAAAAAATACTGGACTGACGGTCTGATTCAAATTCAATTCAAGCAACAGAACACAAAACAAACTAAAAAAAAATTACAACTTAAAAGAACTGCATATAAGTTAAATCCAACAGGACGAACAGAACTTTCGTTTTCTACCTTATCCACGTTACTACAATTTCAGCGAATCTTCTCCCCTGACTTTTCTTCTTTCGAAGAAAAAAAAACTTCAAAAAGAAAAATACATATATTTTTCAGTAGTAGCACCACCTTGCGTCTCTTTGCCTCTCAGGAACGCGGAAAGGTAATAAAACACACAAAAAAACACAAAAAATACTGTACGCAATCCGAGAGCTGTTGGACGTGGAAGTCGAAGATGGAAGAGCGTTTTTGTCAACGTCTTCCACTCTCACTCTCTCTCACACACCGGGGACAACGCGCGACAGTATACAACG
Source organism: Triops cancriformis (assembly GCA_020615345.1). Classification (NCBI taxonomy): domain Eukaryota; kingdom Metazoa; phylum Arthropoda; class Branchiopoda; order Notostraca; family Triopsidae; genus Triops; species Triops cancriformis. Next base: position 11,319 of record JAHZNP010000486.1, on the reverse strand, counting down.
AACTCGACTGTCGAGAACCTTCTGATTTTTCTTTTTCTTCCCTTTTTCACGTCGTATCCCTCTGTTTGGTTGCTGCTCCCTACAGAGCCAAGCTAAGCAAACGTAAGAAAGAAACGGGATGAAGTCGGGAAGTCTGGAGGCTTTTCTCGCCCTCGCGAGCTGATAGCTAATCATTTTTGGCCCCTGTCTGGCTGCCTTCTCCCACCCAACTGCTCCACAACACAAAAAGAGGGGGAAAAAGTTAATGGAAACAAAGCAGGATTCTCTCACTATTACGGAATTTTCGCCAGGCTATCTCTGCTTCCCAACGTGAAGAACTTTCATTTTAAGGAGTAATTCTTCGCGGAAAGCTAATCTATTTTTTCTCGCTCTCTTTCCAAAGGGGAAAAGCAAACGCCAGCAATCACGAAATTCCCCAAAGTAGCTAATTGCCATTTTCGGTTAGCCGAACCCAATATACGTACTTCAAAGTTTCCTGTTCTGCAAAAAGAAAGAAAGAATAAAATAAAACAAAACTTCGAATGCGATTTTGTATGGCATTAGATTAGCTACAAGGGAACGTATGGCGTGTGAGTCCAGTAGATCCGTCCTTGTCTTACAGATGAGCTAATTAGTTTTAGAAGAAAGCCTTCGCTCGTAATGTATAAGCCAGCCGTGATTTCTGGCTTCCCCGCCCTTAAGCTTGACACGGGCAAGTGCGCCAAACAAGCATGATAGTCGATAATCCTGACCTGCTTTCTATTTTCTCTCTCGCCCCCCTCCCCCCAGACTCCCTTACTGTAATCATCGTCATCATTATCTTCTCAGAAACCTCCAGGGCAAGGTGGAGTTTTTTGATTTCTGCCAAGTATCGAATCGTTCAATTCACCTTCCGAAAAGCAATCTTTGACATTTTATTTTATGAGATTCTTAATTTGTCTCTTCAAAATAAAAAATAATGATTCACTTTTCGAGTTTCCAAAGGCTCTCTTTTCACTTATTTGCTTGGCTGTAAGGACGAAACCTCGCAAACACCAACAAAGTTTCGTAATCTAATACTCCTTGGTTGAAGAATAGCTTCGGGTGAATACTAACTGCATTATTGCATTTGGCATGAAGGTAACGGGAAAAAATGGAGGGAAAAAAGTTACAAAAAAACGCGTTTAATATAAATGGATAGGAAAGAATAAAAACGAACGTAATAGGAAGGAACCTTTACTTCGGATCCCCATCGAAGGCTTTTGCCTCGTGATGGTAAAAAAAGCCTTTAAGATGAAGAAAATGTCGGAGTTGGAAAAACCTCTCTGGGGTTAGGGTTGAATCTATTTGAATCCAGAGAGCCATCTGGACATTCCATCTTGCTGGGATTGACTGCTTAAACTGAGCTGGTAACCACGGCACAGCGCCATTACCGAAATTTTTCGATCTCGGAAAATCGACCTATATCCGAAAAATGCAGATTGATGCGCTCAGTTCTGTTCCAAAGTGTCAATTGTCGCATACGTCAAATGGTTTGATGAGACTGCAACATTTTAGTTATTTCCAAAGCCCATGGAGATGTTATCGACGTTGAAGCTTTTGCTTTACCTAAAAACGATTGACACTTTTTTGCTTTTCAGTTTGATGCATACTTTGTCCCCCCGATTCTAATCTTCGTAGCGGTTCTTGCGCTTTGAGTTCTACTTTCAATGCCACGGTTTCTTTGACCGTTATGAATAGAACTTCTTTCCTGCTCGCTTCCATCAATCGAATTAATTCCGCGAAAGTCTTGATCCAGAAAAGTTGGATTGAATTATAGAACAGTACCCGGAAACCAAGTTTACACGTGCAGTGTCGCACAGCAGAACACGAAGCTTTTCTTTTACGAATATTCCTCCAAGTAGCCCAAACTACGCCTGGCTGCTTTTCTGCTCAAAAATAATAAATAAATAAAGTGAAAAATAAATAATATAATGTGCAAAAATAAATGAATAAATAAAGTGGCCCCGATTCTAATTTAAAAAATAGGAAAAGATTCATATCTATGTAGGTAAAAGGGGAAAAATAAAAAACAGATGCAAGATTACGTGGAGAACAAAGCGCTCAAAACCAGTTGTCACATACGTCAAATTGTTCCATGACGCTGCAATACTTTAGTTATTCCATAGTTTCCTTTATATTTATCGTGCTTTTTATTCATTCATTTATTTGTATATATCATAATTTTATTTGTGTATTACTTATTTTTCTCTTTCTTTCTTTATTCTTTTTTACTAAAAATAAATCCCAGCTCTTACTACGTGAAGCTTAATTAATGACAGCAAAGTTGACTCTTAGCTATGTTAAATTCTACCTACACCTCCGAGACCACTTTTCCATTACTGGGATTGTGTTTACGTTAAAAACTCGGTGAATCTTGTTTCAATGAAGTTACGGATTTATACACATTTTTCTCGGCACTGCAATATGCGTGATATGGTTTCATGCGTGCACCAAGGACAAGTGGTTTCTGATTCACGGTAACTTGCGGCACCCCGACAAAAAAAAAATCAGAACGCATTTAATCAGGGCATTAATGCACAGAAATGCGGACAACTGGGTCAAATACGCACACTGGATTACTCATTAGTTTCAATGAGAAACGGAAACCACTCCCGGGTGATTACCGAAACCAGCTCACCTAAAATGGCGACCCAATTCAACGCCACGAAGCCATTTAACTTGCCCGTAATCGCTTTGAAAATTCAACACAACTTACATTTCACTGTTACATGTTCGCACCTTCGCTCAAGTCTCTTCTCTCTCCATTCTGCATCCTGTATTTCATTACTGCCAGGGAATTATCGCAATGCTGCACCAAGTTATTCAACCCTCCAACTTCATTCCCTTTCCCTCGCCACGTTTCTCCGGTTTAGAATGCAAATTACTCTTCAGCCCACATTACTGGGACAGTACCATGCAGTCCACCATTTCAGTAACGCTTTTCCAAAGACCGATACGCACTGCAACTCTAAATTCCATTTGTCAAACAATAGACAGCACGCTACGCATTTTACTGTTAGACGCCCTCGCCTTCCTGAGGAACTTATGGAAATGGACATTATGTCCAAATATAAGGTCGTTCACCTACTGAAACGACTTTCGTACCTTATACAACCAAATTCCTTACACGTTGTTCCCACACACACTAAAGAAAACTTTAAAATAAGCAAAAGTATAAAAGAAAATATAAATTTAAAATATCTAAACTAATACAAAAATCTACAAGATGAAAAAATAATAGAAAAATCTAAAAAATTAAAAACTAACAGAATAATTTACAAAAATCTACCAATAAAAAATATAAATATATATGTAAGGTACACATATAAACTATAAGATAACAATAGAAAAGATAAAACTATGAAAATAAAAATATAAGAAAGGAAAATACGAAAGACAGAATGAACGAAAAACAGAAGAAAGAAAAGAGAAAAGATGAAAAGAGAAAAACAGAAAACATTTAAAAAGAAAAGAAAAAATTCTATTACAAGGCCAAACGTACTCGAGCTTGCTTTGCAACGCACCTGACCCTTACTTTTTCTCTCCCAATCCTTGCAACAACAAAGAACACAACACGTTACACCTTCGCCCCAGCGTTTTTTTCACCGGTTTACCTTGCGCCCGATTCACGGACATAAAATTTGCAGCGTTCGTGACATTACCACACGTAAATCACTGCCACTTTTTTGCTGGCTGGTGCCACTGAGAGACCCATTTCTATTCTTCGCCGCGCACACCCTTGAGACAGAGAAAATAGAAGCGAAAATCACCTTTTAGGGAGCGCTACAGCTATGGGCTCGCTTTTCGTGTAGATCCACCTTTGATGGAGCACCATGGTAGCAGCTTTTCGGGTTTGCTGTCCACGTGAGACTCCGACCTCGGTTAGCTCCTAGCGGTAACGAATTTACCCGCCGTGACAGCAACGTATTCGGTTGAACACTGCAGTAGCTTGGCGACCCAACCAAATGGACTTAACACGTTCACTTATGCGCACCGTAACAACGTTTGTAGCTCTGGGTAGCGTAGTACAGTCGCACACGAGCTTCCATAAAAAGACTGGACCATTCAGTGCTAAGGTTAGCCGTCAACTAAAACACTTGCTCCCGAAACGGGCAACGAGATTTCAAGTGTTTGTTGTTGTAGCTCTGCCTGCAAGCCACAACCCACAACAAACACACCTCTCCCTATAGCGTAGTCCAAGGGTCGTTATTAAACCAGTCCGGTTCCGCGGGAAAGAACGAGAGTTCCTTTACCTTTCTCCTTTTAGCACACCCTTAGCGTAGGACTCGGCTCGCTTGGGTCAATCCTCTCGCTTTTCGGAAGCAGCACCAGTCTAACGGTAAAACTCTTCCTCGAACCTTCTGACAATCCAACCAAGGGGTTTACATAGAAGGATGAGCAAACGAAAGCGAGGGCAAAGGAAATATAAACTAAAATTAACTATGGACCTTTTCTATCAACATGCAGCTCATGTTTGAATCAGCCCTTAGTTTTTTTTATTAGCAGGTATTTTTAAATGAAAATGCTTGTATTTTTTTGGGGGAAAGGAAGAACGCGTATTTGAGGAAGTAAAAAGAAATCTAATTTCGCTGTGTTCTTGACAAAAGAGGGTTTGTTCTCATTGGCATGTTTATTACGTGTCGCCCTAAGTTCAAATGCAAATGACATTAAATCAGCATTTACATAACAGATATCTCTACGAAAATATACGTTTTTTAATAACAGGTAAGCTTTAAATGAAAATTTTCGTGCGTTTTTGGGGGAACGATCAACGCGTGTTTGAGAAAGTAAAAAAAATTATCTTAATTTCGCTGTATTCTTGGCAAGCGAGGTTTGGTCTCACTGGCATGTTTACTATATGTCGCCCGAAATTTGATAAAAGTAGGTTTCTTCAAGGTAAGTGTAACTTAAAAGGTTTACTTGGGAAATATTTAGCTGCCAGGTCGTTACATTGATTTTCACGGGCTAAGTGTGCAAAATTTTATTGACAACTTTAAGTACATCATAAGAAAAGGATAAAACTGGCTGGAGCGGTTTGCTTATGGGAAAACACGGCGTAATGCTCTCGCCTGTTTCTTTTGCCCTGGGATAGAGCTCAAGAAACGAAGGAAGTGCTCCTAGTGTTATTTATATTTTACTTTAATTCCCTCAGTTTAACTCAGGTAAATAGAAGCTCAGTCGATAACAAATATAATGTGCATCTAGAGGATATAACTTCCGAATATGATACAGTTAAGGCATTAATTTAAGGAAAATAAAACTTAGGTAGTTTCAAACGTCCCTTCTTTACCAAAAACGGCTGTGGTCTTATTGCCAAACCTTGTAAGAAGAACAGCTGGGGAACAAGTTTGTCCCTTACGGGATAAAGTTTTCATAACTTTGAACTCAGAACTTTTCACAATCTCATGAATTTGTACTCATATGACCTTTTCACTCCCGGCAATTGTCAGGCCTGCTCGTCATAAACAGTTTCAACACCCAACAAGCTTAACAGGCGGCGAAAGTTGCACGACAGTGCATTTGTTGTAATCTCCAGAATAAGCTAAGATATCAGTGATGTTCGTCCTTATTTCGCCTTATCGGTCAATAGCACAGTTACACTCTTTTAAGTGATAAATTACAACCAGAATATATTGATGCTTGAAATAATTCATTGCAACAGGGAAGGAAATGCTTTGATACTGACCTAGTGGCTCGAAACACGTCAAGTTACAACTTCTTCAAGGATAATAAGTATTCTAAGTTAAACCGCTGTTTCGCGCTTTGATTAGCATGACGATAGTTTCGCGGTTATGATGCGAAGAACGGATGGAGCAATTTACCTGAACGACCCAAATATCAATACACACAATTAAGTCCGCAATGTAACCGTGTCATTACTGCTAGACGTGTTACTTGTAATCTTAAATTATCATAATTTACACGCTATTTTACTACAATGCTCTGAATTTAATTTCGCATATTTATATTCAGTTTTCCCCCCGAAGACCAACAAGTATGATTTCCATGTAATACTATTCTACGGACTTCATTTCCTATATTTTATATTAAATTGTATCTTTGTTCCGAGACAAGTGTGAGCTTTTGTCTCTATCGCTGGTGTCGTATATTTCGAGTCGTTTAATTATTACATCGCTTGTTAACTTTCGATTAGCACATCATTGTTTGCTTTTTATTCACTCTATTTAGTTACAGATTTTGCAACTGTTTGCCATTTTATTTAGTTTCTTTCTGTTTCTTGAATACCAACGCAAGCTTTGGCCTACACCGATATCATATTTCAGTCTTCGTTAAAGTTGCCATTGCGAAGTACTGTACATCTTCGACATTTACTTTGTTACGTAGGTAATATTTAAACGATCTTAAGAAATAAAGGCCTATAGCTTCTGTATCACAAACCAGTAAAGTTACACTTAAATATTTTCATTACATCCATCTCAACCAATTATTACACTTTTGTAAGATGTTCCACGCCTACTGTCAAATAATTTCTGGAACTTTCCGATCCCCTTTCTGCAAATTTTATTCTATTCTTTCCATTCCTTTCATTTTTATTTCACTTCATGCCTTCTTTATTGTTTATTTAAAAAGTTTATACAAGCCAGTATTATCTATAGCATCTCTCGTGAAATTTCTCAAACCCCCAGTGCCATTTCCGAACCTCATTCTTACAGGAGTAGGCGTCCAACAAAGCTTCCGGGCTTTCTAGAAAGTTCAGCAGTAAAACGCTAATACACGAGTCCTTTCTGAAGAAAAAGCTTGAAATCCAGTTAATAAAAAAACACAATCAAGCCGCTAGGGTTGCGACCGAACGAGAAAACGTGCCCTGAGAAGTAAACGTTGAAATAATGACCTCATAAATGGCTGAGTCCAGCACGAATGGAGTTGACGAGAAGGAACAAAAAGTAAAAGTTGGGAGGGGAAAGACAAATGGCGGCCTAATGACGTGGCCCACAGTTAATCTCCCAGGCCCCAAAGCACGTGCTAGCACGTGGGGGAGCCGTTTATACCGTCGACAAGTACAAGTGTCAGAAGGCTCGAATTTCAGTAAGTAACACCCACCTCTACACATGTCCCCATACCTCAGGTCCCACACATGGACTCGGCACTAAAGGATTCAGTTACAATCCCTTCCTTTTCGGATCTTCCCAGAACGGGTCAAGAATGCAAAGCACGAGACCTGACCGACGGAATGTGTGGTACGCTGGCTTAAAAGCGAGTGTACTTCCGAGGTCATGGGTCGTTGCCTGAGGAAGTACGGAAGCACGTAACCCCAAACTAAGTTTTCAAACAGACGCAAAATGCGTCAGATGCTAACGATTTTACATAATTCTCCCTTCGCTGGAGAAATATAATTCGGAGTGCAAAGCTTCGCTTTCCTCCTAAATCTCAATTCCGTGACATTCCTGTCACCTTTCCTCCATTTTGTCTTCATCAGCGCGAGTTTCCTTAAATAAAACAGGAAAAAACTTGCACCTTCCTAGTGACAACTTTCTCATATATTCCCTGCATGAAGGTTCAACGCAGATTGTCCCCTCATAAATCCCTCGCCTGGGAATCAATGTCTGCTCTATGGCTTCGCGCTTGTCGCAAGAACACGGAATGATTACGGGACTTCTCTTCGGAGAATATGAGCCCGTGGAAGAGTAACAGCCTGGCAGCCGGTGAAAGGACGACGAATTGGGCGATATTCTTAAAAACCCGTACGTAAAAGGAGCAAATTTCTCCGCTTTCTAGCTCACGAACTGGCGATCCAACGAGAAGCGTTCAAAAATGTGTTCGCTACTTTCCCTACGCCCGAATCGAGAAAGTCCTTTCACTAGCGCTAGGCAAGGGAGCTTCCCCTACTTTGCTTTTTTCTTTGTCTTGCTACTTTAGTCCCATCATTAATATCGAAACTTCTATAAATCCTGTCTCATTCGTCTTAGGCCATCGACATAAACAGCCTCGCTAAGATTGTTCAAAGTGGGGAAGAAGTTCGGTTTAAGCGATCTTCTCCCAAGTCTGAAAAGTGTTTGCGTCTCTTGATGCCACTGGACCAGAAAAGGACCATAGGGATTTGCTTACGGACTCAATCCCGGCTGCTGTTCCGTCCAAGCGTTCGGAAATGGCCTTACTACCAAATGGGAATCCCGACCGAAAGAGGCTCTTTTTTGGGGGGTTTTCACTCAAGAAAAGTACTAAAAAGTTCTTGTCAGTCGTAATCGAATGTCCAGTTTCCTTCCAGAAGGAAAGACTGTACGCGTTATATGTAAATACTAAGCCCAAGAAACAAAATAAAGCCGTTGGAATGAATAATAAAAGATATCCTAGCGTTTCGTTTTGTTTGTTGGCACTAGCGAGAAGATCCATTTTAAAACCTATTATAACTCGTAAATAATGTATTACCTACATTTTGTATTCAATTTCCTTGTCTTTTTGTATTTGGTTTGGAGACTTAAACGTTCTAGCCTTTTATTGGCGTGCTATATGACGTGTCGCTTAATCATTCCATCGCTATTAATTCAGGACTAGACACAATATTTTCTACTTCTACTCATTTTATTTTATTTTGAATTATTACGATTGTTTCTATTTTCTTTCGTTTCATATTTTCTTTAATTTTTCTTCCGTTCCTTCCTGTATTTGTTTTTCATTTCTTATTTTTCTTTTTTCTCTTCTGACGACCAATGCAAGCTTTGGCCTACTGACGAGGTCTATATTTCTGTCTTAAATGTACATCGCAAAGTACGTAGCAACACTAATATTCTTAAGCAGGTAGTACTTATACAATATTCGGATGCATAGATACAGGGAATAAGGACATTTGAATGAGTAATAAAAGCTATCCCAGCGTTTCATTCATTTCATTGGCGCTGGCCACAAAACCATCTATAAATCCGGACAACCTACAACATCTTTAATCTAGAAATCCATTACAAAACGAATTACTATAAATCCGAGAAAAATCTTGTAAAGCCGGGATGTCGTGAAGTTTACGGTCCAAGAAAATCAAAGCTCTACTAGTCACTAACACACTCATCGATCAATAGAAAAGCACGCTGGGTATACGGCCGATCTGTTTTACGCAAAGTGACGCGGTTTCTACAAGAAAAGCCCTTACGGAAGAAGCCTTCCCAGGATTTATACTGATCTTCTTTGCGTTAAGCTTCGACAACAACAGTAGTCTGTTATCCCGCGGGAGAAACTCTCCAAGTCGTCTTTCAAGATTGATGCGCAATAAAGTCTACAATATTGACAAGACAATCTAAAGTCCGCCCGAATCTATAAAAGCTAATCCCGCGTCTCTTTTTCCTTACTAATGGCTTGTCGAAATGCCGAGCTTTTAGCGGCTACGTCGCCACTGCCAGATATGGATTCGATTCCTCTCTTTTTTTTCCTGAAGAGTACATATTGTTAAAGGAGGATGAGGAAACCTCTTTTGACAGTGCCACGAAAGCCCAGAGCTCATTGTCGGCCATTCCTTAGACATCATCAATGAGAGAGCCCCCGGAGAACCGTTCCACTGCTTCCATTTGCCCGAACGGAACTTGGAATCCCACACATGTCACAAACACGTAACGTACTGTACATTCTTAACTGTGCGAACGCAGCCGTTCTGGTCTTGCAAACAGCCCGGAAACCTTTATGCAACGCTCTATGACTTTCGCCAAAACACCAATCACCTTACACTTTGGTTTCAAGCCCTTTGAAGTTGCCTCACCGAACGGTATTTGTCCCAAACCACATTCAGTGTAAAAAAAAAAAGAAAGACAAATTTTAGGTGAACTGTAGAGAAAACCAAACCGGTGTAACGTTTCAACGCTATTTCCTCAATTAATGTAATTCTAGAGCAGTCTAAGATACTGAAGACTAAAAACAGGTTAAAATTTTACCCTGAGTTGCGGATATTCCCGAAAACTGTTAGATACTCATTAATTGAGGATACGTTCCAGGGAAATGCAGCGAATATCGAAGGATAAAGAATATAGGATTGTATCGAAATAGATCCCAAGTTGACGAAGATGATAAATTACTAAAAGAAATTAGTTTATCCTAAAGAAAATGCCTTCTTATCCAGCCTCTATGGGATGAATCCTAGGCTAGACCAATCAAATGCCGTTTAAACAGAAAAATGCACGAAAATAGCAATTGCACAGTAAATTAAAACAAATAGTACGTATGTACCTACCAAGATCAAATGCTCACGGGTTTATTATTTTTTTAAAAAAATCCCTGTTTTATCCAAGGGTTTACCGTGCACTGTATAGCATACTGACTAAATATAAAATTTTAAGACAACAGTTATTTCGTAGTGAAACCACGCCCCTTCTTTACAAAAATAACGTCACGGCAAGGCGAAATGTTTGGCTACTTTCAAAACATTTACAATCCCTACTTTTTTTTGGACATACTACTCTTGCTGAACTTATTACGTTCTCCTTAATTATTGCACACTGTAAATTCTCCCAGAATGGGCAACAGAATTTGAACTCATGGAGGTTCACAGTGTCACCTGGAGTTTAAGGACACTATACCTTTCTGAACCTGACTGAATGGTAAAGACAAGAAAATTGCGTAGATGCTTTTCCAACCACCGTTGCATATTACACAATCAGCCAAAAAATATTTCGCTAATAGTACCTACAGCCTATCTATTACATGTTTAATACCAAGGATAATGCTCAAAATTCACAATGTTGAACAATAGAGAAAAAACAACAACAGAGAAAAAAACAATAGACAAAAAAGTCCCGACACAATTATAAATTACTTTGTGCCATTTTTTAAACGTATCTCTTCGTTGGCTTCTAAGAATTATCAGTTAAAACTTTACTGTCAAGGATACATTGAGAAACACTGAATGGTAAAGGAAAGTTCAGCAACGCATGTTTGCCATGTAATAGCCCATAAGAGAAGGGGATATACAGTGGCCTTCACGCAGACTGCTCGCACCTCTGTCCCAGCACACCTTCCTTGTTTTTTGCCCTCGCAAAGATTCTTTTACGCCAACAAAGCAATTTGCTATATCAAACTTTTCCCAGTAAAGAATAACGGTATAATCAAGATCAAAAGTTATCACAAATATTTTCTCCGCGAATTTACGTTAACGGAATCACGTATAAACAAAATAGCTCGTTGGCACGGGTTCATGTATCCCACTTAAGGATCAGTGAATGGAATTCCAATTAGCCGACAGATTTCCGGCAAAAAAAAACTCAGAGCGTCACCACGAAGGACATTAGGAATAAACCTATGTGAGTAGCAGGCCCGTATCCAGGATTTTAGTTCGGGGGGGTTACAGCCCTGTACCACACCAAAATTCTGGTTGGGGGGGGG
>JAHZNP010000485.1:18769-56379 GCA_020615345.1 Triops cancriformis | reverse complement strand
GAGAATACAGTTGGCTACGATAGTTGCGAAGCTCCGCTTTTCATTCGGTTCTCCCTTTACTTATAGTAGTGGTTGAGAGTTGGTAAATTACGGATGTCATTCGAATCGTGCTGAGTTTCTACTATGATTCTCCGCTTACCTGGATTTCACAGGTAGTGTATAGGTGTCAAGAAGACATGCTAATATTTTAGCAATTTTTTATTGTTTTTGTTATTTGACTTATTTCGAACATTGTTTCGTTACATCAGACCTTTGGTTAGGTTCTCGTTACGTACATTTCGTTACGTACAAGCCGTGATAGCCGGACCATTGATTAGTTAGATGGCCCTGAATTTCGACTCCGATTAGCCATTCGCGCGGAATTTTCTGAAGTACTGGTAACGTACAGTAGATAACGGATATTTTTGTTTTATAAGTATTTGATTGCTAATGGAGGTGACTTTTTTCTTGGACTTTTTAACTACTTCCAGAATCTGTGCAGCTCCACTTCTCAGTGGATTCTCCCTTCTGCAATAGTCGTGGCAGACAGAGAATGGGTTAGTTGGAGTGTCACTGAAATCAACTTCCTGGATTTCGACTTTGACGTGCCTCCCACCTAGAATTTTCAGGAGTGACAGGTAATCTGCAGTCTATAAGAGATATCCAGATTTTTTGGTGGTTTTTGCGGTTTTACAGTTCGTAAGAAATATTAAGATTTTTTGTCTTATGGTCTATACAGTTTACATTTTATTGATTTTACAGTTGAAAAGAAATATTTACATTTCATTGCAGTAAAAGAAAAACAGTTTGAAAACCGTTGCTAAGATGTAGCCGCCTGACTACGCTCGCACATTTTATTGTAGTTTTCGTAATCTAAGTGAACTAGTTTTTGGTGGAAAGTCTTTTAGCACGTTTGTGGGGTTCTTGTTGGTATTCAGCATGAGATTAGTTTGTAGAGCACCGTATTCTCATTTCTGGCATGTATTTTCTGATGAAAGTCGTAGCGTTTAGTATACACAGATGGCTTTCGTATCAATTTCATGGAGTTATTTGGTTCAGCGAGCTGACTACAGAACATATGCTTAGAAGTATGTGGGTGTATGATGAGTTATACGGAACTTGTAGGCACCGTGAATTTTGTTCTATTGTAGAGAATTATCTGGATATATAGATTTTAAAGAACAAGGCATATTAAAGACATTCCTGCATGGTGAAGATGAATCTTGATTTATTTGTCCACGTAAAACACATTCATGTGCTAGTCCTTTGGAAGATTCTGTGAGAGCCTTGCAAAACAGTGTTTGTGTCATTTTTATCACTTGGTCGTACTGCAGAAGCATAGTAGAGAGCAACGGAAAATATTTTCTTTTTGATTCGCATGCAACGACGCTTTCGGCAAAACTTCCAGCAACGGTACCACTGTGCTCCTAAAATTTAGTTTCGATGAGTTGGCTGGGTACTTGCGGGAAATGTACTCATCGTGTCGTAATCCACAATACGATATTGTGCCAGTTTGCTGCGAAGAGTTCCGGGATGCACGCCCTAATTCTTTTTTACAAACTATTGGTAGTTGTCGCCGCGGTGTATGCAATGGAAGGGGAATACGGGCCATTACGATTGATAGTTCTAACTGCTAATTACGATACTAACGACAGTCTTGCTACTGATACAATAAACAGACATAAAAAGTCTAGAAAAATCAAAACTGAATATTGCAAAGAAATTGAAATAAAGAAAAAACAACAGAAAGAATTCGCTTCGTGGAGCGAAATTTAACATTATAACACTTGGGACAAGTCACGCTTCGGAAAAATTTGCAATGACAATCGAGGACTACAATTCCTACGAAATGTACCAGCTCAGAAAGAAGAGATTCCAGAGCCCAAGAATGAAATGACGTCTGGCCCAAATGTAGAAAATATGATTAGTGTGTATAAGGATGGTTCACGTGCAAGTACATATGGAGAGATGAGTCAACATCGTGCCTAGAAAAATGAGCTGTTATTGAAACGCGTAGTTTTTGGGTGAATACAAAAAAGCGGAAACTTTTCCTAACTGGTAGTCAGAATGAACGTGGAGAACAAAAACTAAATAAACTAAATAATTTGATTGGCAATAAAGTTAATAAAAAATTTAATCATTTTTCAGTGTATATTGGGAATAGTAATCACTATTTCAGTCATTCGAAATTAGTAAAGAAAGTGAAAATTTATGCATTACTCAAGTTAATCCTACTGAGGGAAAAGGAAAATGGAAATAAAACTTCAATAAACAGTAATGTCTGCAGAAAGTCCAAACAAACGTTTTCTTCACTCCAAGGATGTACCAGATATTAGGCATCGTGTAAATATCAATATGTTTCTTCTAACACGAGCTGTGAAACACATCGACAGAGCATATTCGAATTTATCGGTCTGGTAACGTGAATCCATGAATGCCTACAACAACAAACCACCAAGCCCAGAACAGCCACCTATCCATATTTACCAGCAACTTCACAATTCAGCATTGACAATCTTCCGTTGGCACAGCTTAATCGACAGTTCAGCCTGTCGTCTTGTTTGGTTTCCGGCATAGGGACACAGCAATCCCAATCTTGTCTATTGCCCATGTCAAGATTGTAAAAATTTTCCTTCCCGGCTTCGATCAGGATATTTTCTGGCTTTATTTCCAGAAGCGCTGCCGAGTTCCTCGAATGGATACGCCTAATTTTCAAAATAGAGAGAATGTTAGTAATTAGCAAAACAACCTTTAAAAAAACCGATGAGAAACTACTTACCTTAAATCATTTGACACATGTTGTACGATTCTATACAATTCTGCTTCTGTAAAGAATCTACGTGTCTGCTTGTTTCTTCGTATGGCGTCAGCCAAGTTCCTGATATTGGGCCCTCCATTAGCAGCTCCCGGCGTTTTTTTCCGAAGGTTAGCGGCATCCGGACTCTCCAGATCCAAGTCATCGGACCCACGTTTTCCGAAGAATCTTTGAAAAGCCCGGCGTAATCTTCGCGCACGGGAAAGAAATGGTCTTCCGGCGTGATCGGGAGGAACAGGCTGCATTTCCGCTCAGGTTTTCACCGTTGTCCAGTCGATTCACTTCACAACAAAGTTCACTTAAACTTAACGTCAGTCACTCCAAAGAAGTTTCACTTCCCAATTAAGAATAGTCACCAAGAGGCACAAAATTAAACTTAAGCTCACTTAAACTTAAACGCACTAAAACTTAACGTCACTCTCTCCAAAGAAGCTTCACTTCGAAATGAAGCATAGTCACCAAGAGGCACAAATCAACAAAGAGCTAACTACGTAGCGTCTATGCTTCGCAGTGGCAGCAGGGCAACTGGCCTCACATAGCCACTAACCGCTAATTTATAGATTCCAATACACTGATAAGCACAAGCCCGGCCATTGCACTGCTCCAATTGGTAGATTTGTAAAGACCGTTAGGAGGAAACTGGTGACCCAATCAGAAGCGTTAGCTTGGCGTGAACGCGGCAGTGTCGGAAGTGAATAATAATAATAATAATAATAATAATAAAATGGTATACAAATTTGTTTTACGTAGGCAAACCCTAGCGCGTTCCGGTTACTCAGTGTGCTTACTTGGTTTCTCTTACTTCTTTTTATCTGCGAAACAGAATGGTGGGACGTTGGCAAATCTTTCTCCATTCAGCAATCATGGTTGACCTCTTTAGATCATTCAATCCTTTTTTTAAGTTTTTGATGGCATCAGCTACGTTGGAATTAAGCCAAAATTTACGCAGTCCCTATGCACAGCTCTTGCGCTTAATGCTCCAGTCCGTTGCTACGCAACAGTAGATTTTTGGGTGTATAAAATTAGGTAAAGGGACATCTAGTGGCGAATTATGAGCTAAATTTGACCAAAATTTGCAACCGCGTGAAAGTGAAATCGCGTAAAATGAGACCGCGTAAATGGGGGGTTCACTGTATTAGGTATTAAAAAAATCTGGAAGAATTGCACGAGATATTTCGATTCCGTATTTTACTGTCGATGCTATGAAGTACTGAGCATTTTTACGAAATCGTCCGAACCATGTAACAGGTGAATCCTTAACTACACGTTTGGGTGCACCGTAGCATAAACCCATTAGGCGCTTTTTAAAAACAAAAACAAAAATGGGAACACTTGCAGAATTTATATTTCGGACATGCGGACCGCTTTCTTTGTGGAGCTTGCATACTTTGTTACAACAGGTATCAAAGTTCTCTAAGTATTCCCCCCCCTTTTTTTCCATGCTAGATTTTGTTTAATTTCTGCGATTTTTAGAATTCAAGTCTTCCGTCTATTAAAAAATAAATTTAAAATACAGAACAACGCGTTTTGTTTCCCTTCAATATCTTGCATTTAATCACAAAGTTCGTCTACGCATTATCATGAATCCCAGGTAGGCGCTGACTGGGAACTTCCCCGAAGTAAACATCTCTTTCCCCTGATCGTGCCTGAGCGATCCCAATAAAGTGTGCACGGGTCACGCGTGTAAATTTGAAATGGTAACAATTTATTTACAATGTCCTGCATAAACCCTTGTACATAGAAAAATCGCAGATTTTTTTCCGATCAGGACGTCCTCTGGTTTTGTTTTCCTTATTCCACATTTTCGCCGGTGTCTCACCATGCTACATAGTCCACCACATGCAAGAACCCCGACTTGGCTAATCTCCTCCGGCTGGGTCTGGCTGTCTCCACTCTTCCTCGTTCGCTGCTTCCGTAGGTAAGAAACTCCACGCACACGACCAACACCATGAGATTTTAGCTATTTCGACTTTTTTGGGGGGGATAGATAGTTCACTTTTACAATTCCGTTCCTAGTCTTCTAGCAGAAGAAAAAAAGTAAAAATTCTCCTCTTTGTACACATTTTTTCATCGCCCCTTTTGTTGTTTCTTTAAAAAAGCACTGTTTGCTCAGTTCCGCTCAGCTACAAAACATCACTTGAACTGTAAAAATTAGCATCAAATGACCACTTTTTGATTCAACTGGCATATCGGGAAAACAAAAACGGGGGAGAAAAATCATTAAAAATAACAAGACGCTAAGGGGTGGGAACGGGGCGATGTCATGGGACAAGTCACAATTACACATGTTCTAGTAAGAAAAAAAGGTCCTTGGACACAATTATACAAAAATGCCCGGCCCCAACTGGACCGAGTTTTCACAGCAGCTCTGCTCCTTTTTTGTTTCTCTTATCATCTTCTGTTCGGCTTACTGATGGCGAGTGTAGGTTTTCTTGTTGTCTCAAAATAGTATTTCTAGGAACCGCCTTTCCTCGTTTTCTTTTTCCTCTCCTTTGTCCACATATTCGAAAATAAATAAGAAGGAAAAAGGAGGAGTGTATCGCCAAATCCATTCCTATTTCGAGTTCCGCCGTCGCAAATCCTTCTCGGAAGATTTTGCGCAAATAACATTATGATCAATCGGAGGAGAGGTTTCTATACACTGTACATTGAGCACGGCACATTCCGCTCCCAAAAAATTCGCTGTCACCTGCCTCTTCCCCTCCCCCTCACCAGGTAACGCCACGATACTCGTTTGCCAAGAAAGAAGGGAAGAGCTTTTAAGTTTCCTGGAAAATCCGAAGTGCACCATCTTGCCTCCCTGGCCGGGTCTTGAGTGGCCCCTCCCCACACAGATCCTCCCATCCAGCCGCTGAACCAAGGAGGGGCCGCCTGAGCACCTGTCCCACCACGTTTGCACCTTCACCATTCTTCCACGTCCGCTGCATGGCTCATCCACTTGTCAACTTGGAATGTGATTTTTTTGGCGTAATCCGCTCCATTTCTCCCCGGCGTCAACGAAACACAAAAGCTGATTTGGAAGCCGGAAAAAAGGCGCCACTTTCCCCCCTTTTCAACATCAGGAATTGCGCACCCAACAGAACAAAAAGGAACGAAAAGGAAAAAAAGTGCCGAAGGAGAAACAGGGGAAATACAGTTTCGCAAGCTGCCACGAGGGGGCGGGGCATCCATAGTCCGTTCACTTCTCCCTTTACTCCAATGAGATCTCACCCCTTATTTTCACTTTGACATTTTTCTGCGCTCAGTCTTTTTTTCTTATAAAAAGAGGAAAGGGGAGGGAAGGTTAACTTTTAATACTGTTTTGCTCATTTCCTTTTTTTCCTTAAAAAAAACAATAACAATTCCCATTCAGTCTCATAACGTCTCCACGAACTTGGATAACTGATCCTGGGGCGTCAAGGGCGCCCCGCCGTCGTGGTCACCGCCCGGCCCCGCCCCCGGCTGCCCGACGTTGCCCATTTGGTTATTCAACAGCTGATTGACGTTCGAGTGCAGCAGCATCTCCCCGGGGTCCATGTTTGCCCCGCCTCCCGGACGCGGGGACTGCGAGGGCGGGTGGTGGGGTGAGGGGGCGGTGGGTTGGCCCATGTTGGGTGGGCCGGTGCTTTGACTGCGCGGTGAAGGCGCCGGAGGGCGGGGCGAGGGCGCCAGACCCGACATGCCGCCCATGCCGGGGCGGGGCGACGGGTTGGGCTGGGGTGATCGCACCGTCTGGGGTAAAGAGGAAGGGGGCGGTGACCGCACCGCGTGCATGAGGTTGTGTTGAGGCGAGACGTTGGGCTGGGCGTGGCCGCCCATCATGACTTGCTGGCTGGGCGACATGGGCGGTGGCGTGTGCTTCATCTGCTGCTGTTGCTGCTGGAGGAGCTGCTGCATCTGGGGCGACTGGCCCGCCGGGTTAAACTGGTCCACCGAGCCAAACTGGCCGCTTGGGTTGCCCGGCTGCTGTTGCTGCGGGTTGTACATGTTGTGCGGCTGCCGCGGGCGCTGGTTGTATGGCGGCACTTGGGGTTGCTGGAAGCCCTGCTGTTGCTGTTGTTGCTGCTGCTGCTGCTGTTGTTGTTGGCGCTGCATGGCCATCATTTGCTGCGTCCGGAACCATTGCTGTTGTTGCTGGTTGTTCATCGCTTGGCCCGGGGTGCCGGGAGCGCCACCTTGCTGACCTTGATTAGGCATCATCCCCATGGGCGCCATCATCTGCCCGCCCATATTCTGCCCCTGCATGGCCATCGGATTTTGCTGTTGTTGTTGCGGCGGTTGTCCCGGCTGACCCGGTTGCTGCTGCAACTGTTGTTGCGAACTGGCGCCACTGGCCACTTGGCCCAGTGCTCCGCCCGTCGCTCCTCCGGCTTGGCCTTGCTGGAGCAGCGCTCTCTGCTTAATAAAGGCGGCCATGAGCTGCGGGTTGCTCTTGAGGATCGACAGCACTTGTTGCTGCTGCTGGGGCGTGGTCGGCGACTTGAGCGTTTGGAGAAGTTGTTGTAAGGCTTGGGGCAACGGTCGCTGAATGCCACCCGCGGCGCCGGGGGCACCCGAGGCTGAAGGCATGGGCCCCGGGGCCACGCCCACACCTACGGCTTGGTTCTGCATCTGACTCGGATCGCCCCCGGGCTGGGCCGCGTTCTGCTGCACCATCATGGGATTGCGACCCACCATCATCGGATTGGGCGGGCCGGGCGCGGGCTGTCGCAAGCCCGAGTTGTTAGGCTGACCCATGACTCCTCCCCCTGGTCCTGGCGGCGCGAACCGGTTGTTGCCCCACTGATCCATGCCTGGTAAGAGTCGCGGGTTCCCCTGGCCGCCACCCGCGTTGCCCATCCCCATGCCCATGTTCATCGGGTTTATGACGCCCCCCGGGCCGACTCCACCCTGCTGCTGCGGATTGCCGACGCCCGGGGACACCATTCCCATGTTCATAGGTCCGACGCCCATAGGCGGCCGCTGCATGCCCATCTGGTGCATCTGGGGCGGGGGCATGTTACCCACGTTGGGGTTGGCGGGTCCGCCCACGCCTCCTAAGCCGATCATGCCGCCTTTGCCGAACGACTGCGGCACTTGCTGTCTCGCCGCTTCTTCCTGGACCTATTACCGTTGAGAAATTACATTAAAACACTGCAATATTTCTTTTTCTTTAAAAGACGCGATTAAGAAAGGTAGATAATCTATTTTAATTATCAAGTATTTATAATATTTTACTTCACTTTTCTTTTGAATGTACATTTTTTTCACTTTACTTTAGTTTATTGAACGTAACACATTATTTAATTTAGCTAAAGCAGTTGACTGCTTTTAAAGAGTCGCTAAGCAAAAAATTACGATAAAAGAGTACGTGACAAACAGGTAAACGATTGATGAAAGAAATTGATGTAGAAATAATAAAAAAGGGAGAAATAATCGAAAAAGAGAGTTTACCTGTTTGACCACCTGTAACACATTGGCGGGCGGCGTCTGCGTCGTTGGTTTCATGCCCACACCGGGCTGGTGAGCGATGGGCAGTAACTCGGACTGGGAGGCTTCCAAGGGCGAACCTGGCCCCCCCATTCCCCCTGGCCCGCCCAAGCCGCCTCCGGGCGTTCCAGGGCCTGGAGCTCGCGTGCCCATGGTGGACATGGCCGCCATTCTCCTCCTCATCAGCTGGGCTTGCTGTAACCGCTGTTGCAACTGTTGTTGTTTCAGCTTCTGTTTGATATTCGGGCAGAATGGTACTGGGCACTTGGTTTCCTGCGAACACACGAACAATTTCACATTAGTTTCAAAAGCAACTTTTGCCCTTTGCAAGTCAGCCACTGTTCCTGATTCTCCCTTAAAATAATAAAATAATTAAAGAATGGCACACACTACTGCCACATATGTCTTCAGGAACACTCCTCTCCATAACTTTCTACAAATATTCCCTTAATATTATAATGAACATTTTCATCCACTTTTCTAAAAATAATGCTGCTATGTTTACTGTGTTTCGCACTGAAATTTATTTTCAGCTTCCAGACCTCAGTTTCTTAAAAAATATCGTAGCTATTAAAAACCTACTTAAATTTCCTACCTATTGCTTAAGAAAGAAATCTCTTCAGGAAGTTCATTTAGCTTCAAAAACATTTCCACAAGAAAACAATAACAATACTTAAAAATCCCCAAAATGGAAGCTTGAAAACTGCTAAAAAAATCTTTTTTTTTTAATCTGAGTACGAAAGTTTCTTTTCTGCTTCCAGTCCTTAGATTCTCTAAAAAACATTTTTAAATAATAAATCGAAAATCTTCATAAAAACGAATACTAACAAAACATCAATAGGAAACGGGAGGAATTCTAATACCTGACAGTGCTTGGCGTGGTAGCAGCACAGCGCGATAAGCTGCTTGCAAATCGGGCAGCCTCCGTTGGTCTTGCGCTTGCAGGACCGCGTATGCGTCACCACCCGCTTCATCTTCTGGCAACTGGGCAGTCGGCAGTTGGCGTCGCGGCACTGGCACGCGTGCACCAGGCTCTGGATGCAGCGCTGGATCGACAGTTTGCGCGCTTCCTGCGGGTTGGTCTGCTTGCTGTCGGACGGGGAGGAGCCGTCGTCCAAGTCAAAGCCCAACCGCTCCATCTTGTGGGGATGGCCGTCCTTCTCGTAGCAGGGCACGCAGAGATCAAAGTCGTCGCAGGACGTGCAGTGGTAGCGCGTTTCCACGTGCGCTTTGCAGTTGTTGCACGTGTAGACGAATCGGTCACTGCCTTGGTTGTGCAGCTCGTACAGCATGGCCATGCTCGAGTACTTGGCTCGGCGCAACGACGAAAACTCAAAGTGCTTGTCCCTGGCCAGCGTGAGGAATGCGTCACGGCCGTCCATGATGTCGCAGGCGATGTAAGGGTCCGGGTCCACCACCGGGCCCAGACTGGCCGCTGATTGGGCTGAGTGCAGCCGGATCACGAAGAAGACTTCCTTGTGCTTCTCCATAGTGGCGAAGATCTTGGCCGACAAGTCGTTGCCGGTCTGGGGCGCGTTCGACTTTTTGTTGTTCTTTCTTTGGTTGGCTTTGGCTTTGTTCGACTTTTTCGCCTTCTTCTGACCCTTTTTCTTGCCGTCCAGTCCGACTTCGGTTTCTTCGGTCGAGGCGGCCGCTGCCGCTGCGGCAGCCGCTTCAGCGGCGGCTTCCTGCTTCCGCTTCTCCTCCTCTTCCTGGTCCAGCTCCTTGATCGCTTCCTCGAGCACGTTGGGCCAGAAGTCGCCCTCGAAATAGGGCAACTCGGCCGCCGAGGTTAAGTTGTCCTCCATGGCTTGCTTGAGGATGTCCTTGTAGTCGAGGACGATGCGCTCGATGATGCCGCGGTCCAGCATTTTCTTGTACCACTCTTGCAAGCGCTTGGGTTTGGGGATCTTTTGCTCGGGCGGGTGGCAGTGGAAGATGTAGTCGTCGCCCTCGGAGGGCGGGCAGGCCCAGATGTGGGCCATGCAGTAGCCCAGTTGTTTGACGTAGTCCAAGTAGGCGAGGAGGATTTCGTGGTAGACGGCCGTCCGGAACTGCTTGGGACGGAAAAAGTGGACCGAGTCCAAGTAGGCCAGGTAGACCCGCCGCGAGTTGGGCTGCGGCGCGTCCGAGCCGTATTCCTGGACATGCATGCCGAAAAAGCACACGTCGGTACCGTCAATCTCCTCAAAGGCAAACAAGGCTTTGGCTCGGTACGGGTAGCACTCGGGCATCTCTCCCGTGTCCACGAACCTAGATTCATAACCAACGACTCATTAATAACCAGTGTTCACAACGGCAACGACCCAACCCACTACTATCAGCTCAAAAAGCAAATAATAGGAAAATGCAAAAATAGTAACCGAAAGATTAGAAAAACAACTGAAAAACTGAGAACAATGCAAAAAAGGAAAACAGGAAAATTCCACAAAAATAAGCAAATGATGAGAATGAAATCAAGGAAAACGAAATTAAAAGGAAACATTCAAAAGGTAATAAGTAACACTAACAAAATTCGATTTGTATCTGGTTTAGAACCAACAAAATAACACAAGAATTGATGTTTAAAAAATTTCATAATAATATTTTTCAATAGAAGATTAGTAAAATTATTAGCAAAATGCGGACCAATCCAAAACATGAGAAAAAAAAATGCAAAAAATAATAAGCAAACAATCAGAAATGAAGGAAAGGAAAAAGAGGTAAAAGGAAAATCGAACTGTGGTAAATAACATTCTACCAAAATTCGATTTGATTTGGCTTAGAAAAAAAATGAAATAAAAGGTAACGGAAATCAGCTATACCTCGATTTCATGCCAGATTTGACTTCCGTGATCTTCTCCGAGGAGGCCACCACGCGAACCACGACTTCTCCGGCGCCGGCTTCCTTCTTCTTCAGGTAGTTGTTGACTCGCGTTTCAATGTAAGTGCCCAGTTTGGTGGGCTGGAGTCTCTTGGCCACGAACTTGTTGTCTTTTCTCTTGTCGCCCCGCGCTTTGAGGCAGTTATCACAGGTAAAGCCGTTGGGCCAGATGCAGTCCATGTGCAAGACGCAGATCTGGTGCAGTTTGCGGCCGCATTCCATGCAATCCACGAACGGCTCCAGGTCCAAGGCATCATTTTTCATTTCCGTAAATTGGTCTTTGCGAATCATCCTATTTTGAAAAATAAAAGACATTTTTAAGCTCTCACGGTCTTCAAAGTTTGTACTTCCAAACCAAGAACCAACTTACGTGGTAGGCTGACCGGGCTCGTCACCCAGAGTCACCGTATCGCCCGGTATGTCACTGAAACACTTCTGGCAGTACGTGTACCGGTGATAGCAATAATACTTGGCATCACGAGGGATGGAACACAGCTGCTTGCCGTAGCAGCAAAGCACTTGGGGATTAAAGGTATACTTCCGCCCGCAGCAATAGCCCAACGATTGCATCACAGGGTCGATTTCTTGCTCGAACACTTCGGATAACTATTCAGCAAAACAGACCCATTAAATTCACACATAAATTCCACAACGCAAAAACACATTACGTAATAAAATACTACTTATTAATAAAGGTAATATAAATACTATTAAATAAATGTAATATCGAACCTTAAATAACAAAATACTACTAAATAAACAATAATAACATAATATCACAGTAAGGCAATAAAAAAATATCAAATAAAACACTACTACAAATATACTGGTACTTTCATACGAAATAAAGGTAATATAAATCATATCAAATAAAGTACTGTTAAATAATTAAATGTCTTATAAATAAAGCTTTACCTTGGTGCAACAACGGTAAACTCTCGACGTCTTTCTATTGTACACCCAGGCATTGTCGAACATGAGCCACACGTCGTCGCAGTACTCCCAGGGGTCTTTGTACTGGCCAGTGTCCAGCTTCCTTTTGATGGTCGACAGGTCCATGGGCTTCTTGATGATATCGAAGTAGTCCGGAATGCCCAGTTTCTGGGGGTCGACCGGATCTCTGAACGGCAGCGATTCGGGGTCCAGCCGGTACATCTTCTCCAAAGTGCACATGAGCGCCGCTCGGAGTTCGTCCGGCGTGAAGATGACCCGCCCTGGCCGGTTGGGGTTGTGGCTGCTGAGGCTGTTGCTGCTGGTGGAGGACGCGTGACTGGCGGCGCTGGGGCGGGGCACGTAAGGGACGGCCGAGCTCCCGAAAAATGACGCCGGGGTGGCTTCCACCTTGATGGGCGGTTTGACTTCCGGCGTGGGCGCTCGCGTGCTTTCGCCGCCCGACATGGGCGACACCGGTTCTTCCTTGACAGCGCTGGCGGCCGGTTCCTCCTTCACCTCGGCGCCCTGGTTGCTGCTGTGACACGGTAAGTCGTCCATGGGCTCCGTCTTCACCTCCGTTTTGCAGTCTTCCGTCTTGATGTCCATACCGTCGGCCGCTGCGTCACCGGACATGTACATGGACTTGCCCGTGTTGGTATTAGTGGCCGGCGTGAGGAAACCCTGAGAATTGTAATCCTGGGACGAGTTGTCCCCGCCCACCGCCTCGGAGCTGTCTTCTTCTTCGCGCTTGATGCCGAAACCCATGCCCAGCGACGATTCTTGCTTGATTTCCTGCTTCAGCTCGTGGAACTCGTTGCCTAAGGTGGGCGTGCTGGTGCCGTTTTGCTGCGAATGGTGCGCCAGCGCAGGCATGTCCGCTGAGGGGGTGTTGGCCAGCATGTTGTGCAGCTCGACGGGACCTTTGCTTTGTTGTTGCTGCTGCTGCTGTGGGTTCTGGGGCGGATTGCCTTGCTGGCCCATGTGGGAGGCGTTCATCATGGAGCCGTTGGGCGTCATACGATCCATGAGGTCATTGGGCATGCCTACATTGTGCTGCTGCTGATGTTGTTGCTGTTGCGGGTGCATGCCTTGTTGCTGACGAGCCATAGTATTAACAAACTGGGGTTGTTGCTGTTGCTGCTGGGTCATGGAATAAGGTGGCAAGGGCCCTTGGTTGCGGTGCATTAAGTTGTTGGCTTGTTGCTGTTGTTGCTGCTGCTGCTGTGTCGCTTGTGGACCGTGGGGAGGATGGGACTGCTGTTGCTGAGACTTGAGCATATCGTTGAGTTGCTGCTGCTGGGGGTTCAGGTTGGGAGACGGGAAGGGCGAGTTGACCACCATGGCGCCTGCGCTCACGGGAGTGCCGATGGAGTAAGGAGAGAGCCCCGGCAAGGGCACGGTTTGGTTGGGTGGGCCAGGCATTTCCGGCCGCACTTGCTGCGGCAGAGGTAACCTGGGTTGACCAGTTCCGCCACCCATGCCAGTCATCATGTTCGGTCCTACGTTTCCGCCCATTACCATGCCTTCGTTTAAAACAAATGGATATTAAACATAGGAATTTCACTCCATCCATTTAATTCCTTAATTTTTATTATGTAATTATCATTTTATGAGTAATTTTTTTCTTTTTTTAAAAGCGCGCAGAGACCTCATTTTCCTATTATTTTCTCAAGTTCTCCCTTCATTATAATTATTCTTTCTATATTACTGTAATTCTATTTTCTTATTGTTAATAAATAAATAAATAAATATATAAAAACAATCAATCATAAATGAAAAATCAATTGAATATTTTCTTCTTATCTCTTATTCATTTATTAAGCAGGTTTTTTCTTGCAATCAAGGAGACCAGAAGAGGTATTAAAAGTGCAATTGACAGCCCAAAAGACGCAGAGAATGGACAAAGTCTTGTTACCTGGATTCTGACCTCGAATCATGGGATTCTGGTTCATCATAGGCACTCCAGGGCCCCGGGGACCTGCCAAGGGCGTGCCCATCATGTTGGGCGGCCGAACTCCGCCCATGCCGGGTTGGGGCTGGGCTTGCTGATGCTGCTGCTGTGGCGGCTGTTGCTGGACCGGCGAGGCTAATGGGTTGTTCTGTTGCGGGATGCTGTTGCCCAGAGGCGTGGACGGATCTTGCTGTTGTTGCTGCAAAATGGCCAGTTCTTTCCGCTTTTGTCGCTTCTCGTCCAACTCCTTCTGGATCTTGTAGATCTTTTCCGCCAGTAGGTGATAATACTCGGACTGCAATCATAGAAATCCCAGCTTTGGCGTGACTTTTCTCTCCCAAACCCCCTTCCCCGTAAAATAAAGGAAACTCAGCTTTACCCTGGAATTGGCAGCTCGATACATATCTCCTTCCACTTTCCGCGCATAAGCCACGAGATTATGCATCCTTCGATCCAGCATCGCTTCTCGGTTAGGGGTCGGGAAGATGGCTTGCACTCTGAAACAATAAACGCAACCATTGGTATTTTCCGCGAAGATTCAATACTAAATAAAGAAACACTAAGAAGGTAATTTGACGCGACGATGACATAGTTCGTCTTCAAACAATACACCAGAAAAAATAAAATACTAACTAATTCATAAACACTAAATAAAAAATACTAAATAAAAAAAGAACAAATAAAAGAAACCTAGATAAACAAAACACAAATAAAAATACTAAAAAAATAAAACACAAAAAGAAAAAAATACATACATAAAACAAAACAAAACATTACCAAGTAAATAAATCGTAAATAAAAAGCAAATAAATAAATTTCCAAAACACAAACGTAAAAATCATTAAAAAATCGTACAGCTTCTGGACAAGATGATTCCTGAGGTCCGGGGAGACGGATTGGTGCCACTCTTTGGTTCCTTGGACGGGGTCGGCCGTCACTTGACTGGGTTGCAAGCCACCAGGTAATTGGACTGGCCCAGTTCCGCACTAGAAAAAAAAAGAAACGAAAAGAACCTCCGTCAGACACTCTAACTCGCTCATCTCCGTCCTCACACTTTCCTAAACCACAGAACGGAGTACAATAAAAAGAAACGCGCCTCCAAAGGGACTGAAAACAACCGTAACAAGAACCAACCACATAGGGCTACTACTGACACCACAGCGCCCGAGAAAAGCGAGAGCCAATCACGTTGCTTTCTCCGCTGACGACAGACACCCAGCGCATGCACTACGCGAAGCTTATTAGAGTCCAACAACGTCCAATACGTGGTAGAAAAAAAAGAGACACCTATTTACTGAGATCCAAAACGCAAATCCACTGAAAGTTAGTAGTGAAGACCAAACAAAGACGAATTCGAATAAATGAAATGAAATAAATAAAATAAAAAACGACGGAAGTTAACACCGGAAAGTACCGTTTGAAGAGCTTCTGGGGCCTCTTTATCCTTTTTTGTTTTCAAAGCCAGAAATACAAAACGAAAGAACGACAGATTACTTCTCACATCTCTCCCATCCCCCCCCCCCCCCCGAAAGTGACCACTCCCCCCAACGTCCCTTTTTAGCCTAATCTTTCCACACCAGTGCTCATCCAACTCACCACAGAAGCTAAGGCGTTTTGTGCGTCCCCGAAGGCCACCATATTCGCGCCACCGAGCGGTGACGGTTGCTGCTGCTGCTGAGGGGGTGGAGCTTGTTGCTGCTGCTGCTGACTCGCGGCATTGGCGGCCGCTGCAGCAGCGCTGGCGGCCATCTGCACCTGGGTCATGACCGCCGGCTGAACCTGGCAGTTGCCCGGCGGTCCAGGCATTCTTCGGGCGAAGCCTGTGTTATCCGGCCCGCCCATCGGCCCATTCACCGACTGCTGCTGCTGTTGTTGTTGAGGCGCTTGGGATGGGGCCGGACCTCGCGGTCGGTTCTGCAACAGTCCACCCGGTCCTCCCATCGGGAAGGGGGGCGGGTTGCCAGCTCCTGGCATCGAGCCTGAATGTGGCCCTTGACTGACCAGGTGGTTGTTGGGCGGCCCTTGCTGCTGCTGCTGTTGTTGCTGCTGGTTTAAGGCATTCGGCGGGCCCGAGTTCAGGGGATTGGCATTTTGCGCCGGGCCGCAGCCCAAGCCCACCAAGTTGACCATGTCGTTCGCGTTGGGACTGGCTTGTGGGTTGACAGCACCAGGGTTACCTGCAAAAAATGTCACATAAATTCCTTCAACTGTCTTTCTTCTTTAGCTTCTTCTTGTTTTCTTTTTTGTTACTTGAGCTACAAAAAAAAAATCAAGTGAAAATCTCGTAGCAATACCGTTGGGGTTGTTGATCCGGTTTCGATCCGCTTGCTTTAAGGGCAAACACACGGGGCAGTCGGAGCGATTGCAGTTCTTCCAATGCGCAATAATCTGTCGCGAGGAAGAGCAATGAGGAACAGGACATGCCTTCCCGGCCTGGCACGTTGTCATGTGGTTTAGCACATTCTTCATGGTCCGACAATGTGGTAACGTACACTGAAATTCACCAAAACAAGGTTAATACAACACAAAACAGCTTCGAATACTTTTTCTATCTGTTACAGATTCCCTTAAAAAAGTTTTCTTTTCGCGACCATTAAAGATCTCATTTTGTCTTTGTTTTGTGACTTTACTTCTTTCCTTTCATTATTCATACTGATTACATCTTTTAGAAATAAACTACTTCCCTTATTTCATGTCTTATTACGACTTCGTACTAGTATTACGTCGACTACGTTTAATACAATTATTACTATTACCGTCTTTTTTTCTATTATTCCAAATTTCGAAAGGAAGGAGGGATTTCTTTACACCTGTGAACTTTCAACACTTTCTACCGGCTAGTACTTATATTACAGAGAAGAGTTCTTTCTTCATTCTCTTAACTCCTTAATTTCTCTTATTTTTCCTTCCTTTTACGATATTTTGCGTAAACGGCTTCAAATTTTCGCGTCTTATGACTGTCATTACTACAATTTTAAACATGAGGTGATATTTCTGTTCTTGGCTTCATTTTTCTACCCTTGTGAAATTTCCCGAATTGTCTAACGGCTAGTATTGGGGCGTTACCTCGCCATTGGCTTGGTTTTCGCGGCGTTGGCACTTGTGTGCGTGCAGCAACAGGACCAACTGTTGCTGGATCAGCTTCCGTTTCTCAGGATCGGCCGCTGTGGGGCCGGGGCCTTGGCCAGGACCGGCCGGTCCGCCTCCGGGAGCGCTGGCCCCGCCTACCATGGTTCCCAAGGCATTGTTGTGGAGTCCGGGCTGCTGGGGCTGTTGCTGCTGAAGGACGCCGGGGCCCGCAGATTGGTTGTTGCCCATGTTGGCGCCCAGCACAGTGCCGCCCGCCATCAGCTGCGCCCTCTGCTGCTGTTGCTGCTGCTGGAGCGCCGCAGCCTCGTTGGGGTTGCCTGGGAAGCGCTGAAGCGGGATCTGTTGCACTGGCGCGCCTCGCGGCCCGCCTGCTCCGGGGCCCATGTTCATCATGTTGTTGAATGGGTATGGCGATCCGCCCATGTTCATCCCGCCTCCCATATTTGGATTCTATATTGCAGGAAAATTGTATGTGAATAAAATGCACCAATGACTGCAACTGTCACCGAAGCTCTTCTAACATCGCACACGATTTCGGAACATTACATTCTTTTAAACAAAGGAATATATAGATATAGAAATATAGGAAGCACAACAAGATATAAGACGAACTTTCTACATTCCTAGATTTCTGGAGTAAAATATTACGCGCTAGTGTGCTTGACTGTCGTAAATAACGCCCAAATTTCTTCGCTAACTATAAAAGTTTATGTACTCAAGGATGTACTCGACACCCTAACTTAAGCAAATAAGATAAAACACAATATGAACTAATTTTCAAAAAAATAATTACGGGAAACACTTTCCTATAATGATATAATAAATTATATTTACAAACATGAGAAATAATACATGCAAATATTAGATATAATGAAATAAAAACTACAATTTTGTACAGTAAAAGAAAATGTTAGCAATAACGCAACAATACAATGCAAACAACAAACGCAAATAACACGGACTAAATTTTTTTATTTTTTGGGGGGAAACTACCGAAACGGAATAACGTGCAATTATTCACGAACGGACTAAATTGAGGAACGCCTATTCGCTCTAAAGGTGAAAGAAAAAGTCTAACCATAAAAAGTAAGCTCGTACACGTAATCAAACAACGCAATTAAACAAACTAATCCTCAATCACTTTTTAAAATAAGGTAATTGTCCTTTTACATTCAGTTACAAAACACTTAACGGAGGAATGAAAATTAATCTTCTTTCAACGTAAGTGACCATCAATAAGATGACATGCATCAGTAAAAAAAAAATCATAAAAGAAGTAGAAACAGCGGACATACAAGTCGGTTTACCTGCAATCGCGGCGCAGGCCCCGCCCCCATCTGCTGCATCATTGGCCCCCTAAGTTGGGGACTGTTGCTGGGCTGCTGCAGCATCACGCCTCGCGGGCCGACCTGCTGCTGCGGGGGTTGTTGTTGCTGCTGCTGTTGGGGCCCGACGTTGCCCATCAGCGGCCCGTTGTGCATAGGACCCTTCATCGCACTCATACCGGCCACGTTCATGACGCCCATGCTGCTCATGGGGCCGGCGCTCATCACGTTGCTCAGATTGTTCGTGGTGTTCGTCATGGCGCCACTACTCGCCCCGGCCGCCATCGACATGTTACCCGCACTGTTCACTGAGTTATTGACTGACGCCATGGCGTTCATCACATTCGACAGCGACATCATCCCGCCCTCGCTCTTCACCACTAACGGCGGCGAGCCCAGTTTGCCGCCTAGCGGGCTCTTCGTCGTCCCCATCATAGCCGCGCCCACATTACCCCCGCCGCCGTTCGCGGGGCCGGCGCCCACCAGGTTCTTGTTCTGCAGCGACAGCTGGGGATTCTGCTGCTGCTGCTGGGGCTGCGCTTGGCTCAAGCCCGGCCCACCGAAGTTGGGGTGCAAGCTCAAACTGCTGCCGTCCATGGAGCCGTTCTGGGCCGCTTGGAGGCCCAGGCCCATGGTTCCTGGGGCGCCCGTAGGCCGCCCCGGGCCGCCGCCCATGGAAGAGACCATGGAACTCGGCGTATCGGCCGCCCAGGAGTTGGACGCCGAGCTGGGGAGCATGAGTTCATCCGGTAAGTCATTTTCAATATCAAAGAGTTCGCTTCCGAGAATGTCTGTGAACGAGAGAGAAAGTTGGCATTAGCTATTTACGTGGAACATTCGCTGTTGAAGGGTAAAGAAACGGCGTCGCTTACCTGAATTGTCCGGAGCATTGCGGAACGCGTCAGTTAACTTGGGACGTTTGTTAGGAGGACCATCCACTAAGTGGTCCGCCATAGTCAACTTGGGTAAAACAAAGCTGGTGGTTGGGGGGGGGGAAAGACTTCACCCTACAGTCCAGGAGCTAATGGAGGAAAAAGGGCAAACTGAACCACTAAGCTGTGTCTTGGCTGGACACACAATAACTGCTGCCATTCCACAGAATCCACTTCATCCAGCCCCCAAACTTAACCTGCGAGAAACAAAGGGAAATGCAACATTAGTATACACTGAGTAATAGTAAAGAATTGCCTTCGTAAAGCAGGCAAGCACGAAAGCTAAGCTTGGGCTCAATCAATCTCTTCACGGCTTGGGAAATCAGAGTTGGTTACCTAAAGCTATAAAACGGGAGCTTATATTGAAATAAAAACGAATTTAAAGGTAGTGAGTTTGGGTCACCTTAAGTCAAGCTTGGCTAGCCATAGCTGATAAAAGCGCACTTTTGAAACCAGCCCCAAGATCTATGCAGTCCGCGTAATACACATACACACACATACACAGCAGGTCTGTATAAGTTCCCCTTCCTGGCTTTCTTCACCAAGCCATCACATTAGACACAGAGACCATCGAATTTTTTTTTCTCACACAATGTTGCTTCAATGGTTTTCACCAAGTCAATCGCACTTTACACGGTGAACTTGACATGGAAAAAGAGGGTTAAATCTTACGTCAAGACTACACAATCTTTATTTTCAGGCCAAACCGACTCGGTCAAGATGGCGGCTGTTGATGGAAAACCTGCCCCTTATTCGCAGCCCGGATCGCGTAACCCCCTCCGTAAAGGGAGGAACGCTACCAGGCCATTGGCCTGCGCTCGTCACGTGACGGTTTGAAAATCCTTCATTGGCGCTGCCGCTCGGTTGTCTGGCGCCTAGCGGATCCTGGCGAACGCAGGGGGAAATTCTCGATCCCTCTAGCCTTCAAAAAATTTCAAACACGAAGTTTGCGATTGGTAGCGAAATCGAGATTTGCAACATGACAGTTGTTCGGAAACCTCTTATAAAATGGGCTGCAACCAGCTTACATTACGTAATGAAAAGAGATCCAAAGCTTTCTTTACGGCGCGAAGTATAATATACGAACTCCATGAAGCAACGAATAAATTCGTTGTAAAATTTTTCCTTGCACTTTATGTGTTTACCAATTTGAAAGTCTTGGCCTATTATCGGTCAGAAAAGTGTCGTAGATTTTTCATTACGTATTGCTATGTGTAAAGCGAATTTAATCGAAAAAGAAAACTTCCAGGATGTGAAAAAAGCCATTGAAATTAACCCCTCCTCCATTAAGAATCACCGCCCACTTTCCTTGTCAGCTGTACTCGGAGTGTCAACAATAACAAATTCCTGATTAAACACTTAATTAAGATCCTAATTGAGCCATGGAATGTGGGACGAGTTGTCTACTTGTATGAGCTGCTGCCCTGTCAACACACAAGCATATCCGAAATAAACCACTGCCTTGGACCTTTTTTGCGTAAGTCTCCACACAATGCCTCATTCCGTCACTCATTCGTTTCTCTTGCCCATGTCGCCTACCTCAGCTTTGTGAATCAAAACCAAATTCCACTCATGGAAGCCGAAGCCGCCGAACCTCAGTACCATATCAGGCGATGGTCGAGTCGGAGTCGGAGCAGCACCAGTCAATCGCTCCTGTTCGAGCGTGCCTCCAAGTCCTGGTGGGTGCCCAAGTTCGACTCGGACATCTTGGAAGGCCAGTATTGGCGCAGCACATTCCCCCAAATCCGGCTCCGGTTCCAGTATGCCTTAGTCTACATTTGCCTGGTCTCGGCCACCTGGTGCGTCTACTACTGCGTCGCCTCGGATCCAGACGACCACTGGATCGCCTTCAGCACCGCCTCGGCCTTAGTCCTCCTCCTCGCCCTCCTCATTTTCCTGGTCACGCTCACCCGCCGCTACGAACGCTACCATTTCCCGCTCTCGCTGGCCATCGCGACCACGTTGTGCCTCGCCACCCTGCCGGCCTTCTTCACTTGCAGTCGGGGCACCGCCTACCGTGGTGACGTGTCCTCGGCGGGCCTCTTCGCCCTGGCCACGGAAGTCCTGCTGCTCATCTACACCGTCATCCCCTTGCCGCTCTACATGTGCCTCACCCTGGGCGTGACCTACTCCATCGCGGTGGAGGCCATCTCGGACGCGTTCGCCTGCGACACCTTGCCTTCCTCCTTGGTAGTCCGCGTGCTGCTGCAGCTCTGCGTACACATGATCGGCGTGCACATCTACATCATGACGCAAGTGCGCATGCGCTGCACCTTCATGAAAGTGGGCCAGCTGCTCATGGTCCGCCGCGAGCTGGAGCTCGAGAAGCAGCTCAAGGAGAAGATGATCCACTCGGTGATGCCGCCCAAGGTCGCGGACTGGCTGATGAACGAGGGCCACGAGGAGAGCAGCGAGCGGTACCAGAGCCGCAAGATCTCGTCGCCGCGGACGTCGCAGGCCGGGGGCGACTTGCGCTCCATCTTCCGACCGTTCAACATGCATCGGATGGAGAACGTGAGCATTCTCTTCGCGGACATTGTCGGCTTCACGCGCATGAGCTCCAACAAAACGGCTGAGCAGCTCGTGGGGCTTTTGAACGATCTTTTCGGCCGCTTTGATCTCCTGTGTGGCCAAAACGGCTGCGAGAAGATCTCCACCTTGGGCGACTGCTATTACTGCGTGTCGGGCTGTCCCGAGCCGCGGGCGGACCACGCCACCTGCAGCGTGAATATGGGACTGAGCATGATCGAAGCCATTCACCAGTTTGACCAAGATCGCAAAGAGAACGTCTCGATGCGCGTGGGCGTGCACACGGGCACCGTGCTTTGTGGCATCGTGGGCAGCAAACGCTTTAAATTCGACGTGTGGTCCAACGACGTTACGTTGGCCAACCAGATGGAATCTACCGGCCGGCCGGGCCAAGTTCACATCACCGAAAGCACGTACAAGTTCTTAGAGCCGTCGCAGTACTGGGTGGAATTGGGAGAGCTCTTTCATGGTATTTTTTTGTGTCTTTTTAAGCGTATTTTTGCTTCATTTTTATTTTAATAAATTTCGTCGTTTCTTTACCTTTTTCTTTTATTATTTTTTTTTACATTTTTTATGTTTATTTTTTAGATTGAAATTTTTATATGTAATTTTCTTTTTTACAGTTGCATATTTTTTTAGATTATTTTTTTATTGCAAAAAAAATTGGCATGTTTAACTTGTATTGTTTTCAAGGGTTCCGGACGTTTTTCATTCTGGGACAGCACTTGGATTGCGATTCCAATGCGGAGACGATGCCTTTGAACTCGAGGTCGCAGTCCGCGTTGTCTTCCAGCGAATCGAATCCCAAGAAGAGTTCGTCGATGCCCAACATCGTGGAAGACGATGCTAGTCCTGCCAAGTTGCGCAGTCGCTCTATTAGTCAAGAGAAACACAAAAAGACACCTGCAGGGGTCAAGGAAGTAGACGAAACACATCCTCTGACCCACGATCGCGATGGTACGGTGTTTAATTTCCCGGAGCTTTTTTCGACATTTTGCCACAACTTTACTTTATAGACATGTCCATAGAAATGGAGTACGTTCGGTAGGAGAGTGTACTGTACGCGTAACCGATCTCTATGACCGGGATCAGCATGCTTCTCACTTTCACCGCTTTTTTCCTACTTTTCCTCTTTTATATTAAGGGATTTCCTCTTTCATATACCTTAAGGATCGCTTAATAATCACCACGACTTGGAAAAATTTTCATTACCGCAAAATCTAGCAGGATATATTTAATTCACCAATCCGGCATACCAGTACTTTCATATCATTGTCTGTAGAAAACGGGTACGAGCAGTAGGGAAATATGCCTGACGCGTACCCGGTTTTTATGAGCACTATTGTACGTTGCCCTGTATACTTCTAACTTTTGCTGCTACTTTCTACTTGTAATTTTTCTATTTGGTGTTCATAACCGAATCCGTTCATAGTGATGCAATATTATTCGCAACTATAAAAAATTGCAGATTAAAATGAGCAGAACGAGGGATAGTATTGTCTAATTTACTAATTCAACCTCCCCTTGACTCTCAACAGGTCGGTTGCATCTACCCCGGGTCTATTCAGCGAGTAAGGACGGCGTGTTGGATGAATTGAGTTTGTTCCCGTCGATGGAATCTTGCAAACGGAGTACCTTGGGCAGTCAGCTCAATGGGCGCGGCATAAGTGCCAGTCACAACTCGATGGAACTCGAGGATACAAGTAAAACATATCAAACAAATTCCAGAAACACCTCCACATCTTCGTTTCGCTTTTTAAGTGATTAATTTCTTTATTTCGTGGAATTTTCTTACATAATACTCTGTATCTATTTTAAAGCTAGAATCTGTAGAGTCTACATTGCAATGTTTGCCTGTTGTCTAGAATCCATGTCACCAGAGGGCAGTATTGAGATCGCCGCGGTGGAAGAGGAGAACCAAGTGCCCTTACACGAGAGCTTGTCTCGTTTCCACCAACTACGGAAGCAGTCGGATTTGCAGCTCATCCGCTGCATCCAGGAGGACGAGTCGCACCGCGTGTACTTCATGAAACCGCCCCTCAGCCAGCTGACGCTCTTTTTCATGGACCAAGACATGGAAGCCGAGTACCGGGCCAAAGCCTATCAGCCCGACGCCCCCGGCAGTCCCTTGACGCTGGTTTCCCCGGCGTACAACACGTACCTGGACATTTTCGTCGCCTACTTCATCTTTCTGGTCGTCTCGCTCGCGTGTTTCCTCCACTTCCAGCTCTCCGTCCACTGGCTCGTCATCTTCCTCGTCGCGCTCTTCAGCCAACTGGCCATGTCCGTCATTTGCCTGCGACAGCTCTGGGTCCTGCGCCACGGCTTACCGGCCGTCCATTGGCTGGACCGCCTCCACAATCGCGTCATCCAGTGGTACCCGTGGCACATCTGCGGCGCGGTCATGCTGGTCTGGCCCATCGTGGCGGTCCTGGCCAATTTCGCGTGCCAAGTCATCCGCACAGAGGACCAGGACTTGCCGCGCGTCTTCTGGTACTTGGTCACCGCCGGTATGGTCCATTTCTGCAACTTTTCGCAGCTCAACTGCTGGGTCAAGTCCGGATTGGCCGCTTTGGCCGCCACGGTGCTCATGGTCCTCGTTTCCGTGCCAGTTTGTCCCTGCGTCATCAAAAGCGGGTTGGGCGACGAGCTCGCGGCCTCCAACGACTCCAGCGCCACCAACGGAACGGCCCAGCCGCACTATTACCGGCCCGAGCTGGAAGACGAAGATTTGCTGGAGTGGCGCTCGTGCTACGAGATCATCCTCCACCTGCTCTTATTGCTGCTGCTGGTAGTGCTGCTCAACCGCGAGTCAGAGATCAACTTCCGGCTCAGTTTCCACTGCAACACAGTGGCGGCGCGCGGGAAGGCCAAAGTCCAGACGCTCAAGGACCAGGCGGACTGGCTGCTCAACAACATCATCCCCCAGCACGTTGTCGAGCAGCTCAAAGCCACGGCCAAGTACTCGGAGAACTACAAGGAGGTCGGGATCCTGTTCGCCAGTATCGTCAATTTTAACGAAATGTACGACGAGTCGTACTTGGGCGGGAAAGAGTACCTCCGCGTGCTCAACGAGCTCATCAGCGACTTTGACGAGCTGCTGGCCCGCCCGGAGTTCAAGAACGTGGACAAGATCAAGACCATCGGCTCCACCTTTATGGCGGCGTCGGGTTTGAACCCCGAAGTCCGCGCCACCAACGGACACCCGCACCAACACTTGTACGAGCTGGTGGAGTTTGCGCTGAGCATGCAGCAAGCCATCCAGGACTTTAACCAAGATCTGCTCGAGTTTAATCTCATTCTGCGCATCGGCCTCAACGTGGGTGACGTCACCGCGGGGGTGATCGGCACCACTAAACTGTATTACGACATTTGGGGCGACGCCGTCAACATTGCCAGCCGGATGGACTCGACCGGGCTCAACGGCCGGATCCAGACGGCGGAGGCGTGTCTGGCGTACTTGGAACCCACCTACGCGTTCGAAAAGCGCGGGACCGTCTACGTCAAGGGCAAAGATGACATGAACGTTTACTTATTGATACCCACTTAAAGCACTATACCCAGGAGAGTTTTATCTCGCTGATACGTTTCTTGGCCCTTTTTTTTCTCGTTTACTTACTTGGATTTCGTCACTCTCACCCTTTTAACCGTCGTGTTCAACCTAAAACTGTTCCATTTTGAGCCTAAAAACTGTCGCCGTGTTAGACAAGACTAAAACAGTTCTACTGTAAAGCGAGGACCAAGAAAAGTTCAGTTCAAGAAAAGGCAAAGTGCAATGTATTGTCCACGATGGCAAAAGGAGAAAGAAAGAAGAGAAAACGAGAGCTTGTTACGATTGTTTTGCCAGATTTTATTGCGTGACCCCCTGTTCGAATCTACCCAGGCTTACTTTTTGCCTACCCGTTCTTTTTTTTTTGGTCACCACTTCACTTGTACAGAAATCTAATACAAGTTGTTTTTCAACGACATAACAGACAACAGTGAATACAACGAATTAACAAAGAAGGTGAAATGGTGAGCAGTTTTCTTTTAAGAAACGAATGCTGAACGAGTGAATTTAGAATTCTAGAACAATATCAGATCTTGGCACTATGGATGGCTAAACCAAACGGGTCGGATAGTATCCCACCATCACTACAGTAAACTATTCCCATTGGAATCCTCCGCTACGTGAAAAAGAGGACCAATAGGTGATAGGTACTACTTCGTTAATCCACGCGAGCCAATACGAATGCTGTACGACAGGGAGCGTAGACCTATTGCAAAGGAGATACAAAAGTGCACCATAATTAAAACTTTTAATGAACAAATGGTCAGCTGAAATAGAGAAGCGCGGCCGGATACTATGTCTAAAAAAAGTGAGCAAAAGCTGGGGAATTAAGGCCCGGTGTACACATTCCTCTCTTAGGCGATTAGCATGGAACTTCTTTCTGTGACTCAATAAAAAAATAAAAATAAAATAAAGCATGCCAACAGTAATGTTAGTGTTAATTACGTTTACCGCACAAGCTAGAATTTTTTAAAATAAAAGTTAAATCAAATTTGTAACGCCGAAGTCCAATTGTACTGCAATGTAACGAATAAAAATCGGGTGACCTTTGCGCAGTAAATAATTATTTTCTGGATTTTACGGTGAAAGTAAGATTTATATCAGATTAAGTTGCGTTCGCAGCCCGGTTATTGTAAACCTTAACATACTTTCAGTTCAATTTCGATCAGTTTAGCTTTTTTATTTTTTTAAACTATATTAAAGTTACCGAAATTCAACCCTGTTTTAACAATTCAACTGAACTTTCTAGAAAAGAAGTTTAGCCTTATGCAATACCTATTCGATCGAACGTACGAAATTAAATTTTTCTGTGGAATTTCATGAATATCAACTTTTAATGTCTTTTATTTAGACTTTTTTTTACAATTGCGAAATCCAACCCAATTCTCATAACTAAATGAAACTTTCTAGAAAAACCTCGGCTTTGTGCAGACTTACCGTAGCCAGTAACATTACTATCAATGCATTTCCTAAACATACAGGAGCACAGAATAAAAACTTTTGTGAAATCTTTTGTGAAATTTGCTGAACGGATTGTCCAATTCATTCGCCACAAAAGAAATGCGTACACCGAGGCGTTAAGGAGGGCGGAGGGAGAAAGCACGTACCAGTACGGAGTATTTAGGTGCGTAATGCCTTAATTCGGGAGGAGTATTCCCCGCAAAGTAGCCTTCATGCAAGGCAAAATAATCGCCCAAGGTTAATACCAACGGATCCTGCATCACACCCACCCCATGAAAGCAAGCAAGCAAGCCGAATACGAGCACGAAAGGTACGTACCATCAAAGAATGTTGACGACTAGCGAAGCCTTCGTCGGACGTAAAGAAGTCGGTATTGTGGTCCAAACGACCGTGGCCTCCGAAAGCAGGCGCATCCGTGTCCAAAACGATCCGGTACTTGCCGGCGGTATGGACGCCGATACGGTAGTCGGCAAAGCTTTTACTGGGATGGAAGTTGAACACGAACACGAGCCCAGCTCTTTCAAAGACGATCATCTTGTCATCCTGATGTTTCGTACTCACGTAGCCCTGAAACAAAGGAAAGAAATTAAAACAAAGTTAAAGAAAGCACACTGAACGATTTATTAAATTAGAACTATTATACGACAAACTACAATTGACAAGTAAAAGTTATTTGTATACGAAAAAGAATTATTTATATTTTTTATTATTTGAATTAATTGATACTCACAGAATCTTTGCGCAGCCAGCCGTACTTTTCTTCGGTGTGATTCATGGCGCTATCAAAGGCCGCTAGGAACTTGTACTTGAGCATAGGATCATCCACAAGATTCCACTGTCGGCGAGCGTAATGGCAAGACTCGTTGTTCCCAACACGTGGGAAATCGAGCCATTCGGGGTGTCCAAATTCGTTGCCTGTGAACATTTACAATCAGGCCTAACATTTGCTTTGCGAATTTCACAAATAAATGACGAAAGAAAGTACGAAAGTAGGAGGTAAGAAAGGGACACATGACAAGAGTAAACGGTGCGAAAGTAATACCTATGAAGTTCAAGTAGCCTTCGCCACCTAACGCGTGGGTTATCAAGCGAATCATTTTGTGCAGCGCAATGCCCCGGTCGACGATGGGTGACGCTTCGGATAACATCGACATGTGCGTGTACATTTCCTTGTCCATCAGCCAGAACGCGATACTTTTGTCGCCCACCAGAGCCTGACAGTAAGATAATCCGACGAAAAAAGAATCGAGTTAGACTTCAAAAGCTTTCTTCCCAAAAAGATCGTACTTGGTCATGAGACTCCGCGTATGCAATGGTCTTTTCCATCCAACGTCGGTTGGTTAATGTGAAAACGAGATTGCCAATGTCCCATTCTTCGTCTTTGTACTCTTTCAATAGCTGGATCCACTTATCAGGGATCGCCATGGCCAAGCGATAGTCAAAACCAATACCCCCTTCGCTGACTGGCCGGCACATGGCTGGCATTCCCGATACGTCCTATCAAACGAACAAATAGTGTTTTATTTACTTTAAATATGCATTTCTTTTAATGTGTCTATAGTTTCATATATCTATATGTATTAATTCTATTTATAATTACGATACGTTTACATTAGATTAATCGTTCTCTAAGCAACTTTGGTAGTGAGCTTTAGAAAACTGTTTTAACTTTGACACTTGAAGTCTCATGAATGTTTTTCTTTCTTTTTTTTATCAATGTTGAAGATATACCTCAGCAACAGTTATCGTATTGGGGCTTAAAACGTGAAGCACGTGGTTGGCGAGCATTAAGTAGACCAATGCTTCGGTGTCAGTTGCCAAGCCAAAGTACTCATTGTAATCTCCACTGAAGCCAGTTCCAATACCGTGGTGATGGTAAAGCATTGACGTTACTCCGTCAAACCTAAATAAAAGAAGAATGGAAGTTTCCATATAAATCAAGGATAAAAGAATATGAAGCGGATAACAGAATTCACGGTTTCAAAGAGTTACATTCACCAGTCTTACCTAAAACCGTCAAATTGGTACTCCTGCATGTACCAACGCAGGTTAGAGAGCAGGAATCGCAACGTTTCCCACTCCGCGTAGTTAAAAAGCCGACTGTCCCATAAAGGATGCTCTCCGCGTGGCCCATCGTGAAAATAGCACGACATGGTGCCATCAAACTGATTGAGCCCGTCTAAGACGTTTTTGGAGGCATGGGAATGAACCACATCGAGCATCACATACAAGCCCAACGCGTGAGCATGGTCCACAAGAGCTTTCAGCTCATCCGGTGTTCCATAACGACTAAAATGAGTCAAACATAATTGATAAATCCATAAAATTGTTTTTTCTTTTGTAAATTGGTATGTTTCTTTAATTCCTAAGGCAATACCTGGAAGCTGCATAGAAATTGGTCACTTGGTAGCCAAAACTAGCATAATAGACGTGTTCTTGGATGGCCATAACTTGAATGGCATTATAGCCTAGCTTCGCTATGCGAGGCAGGACGTTTTCACTGAATTCGTTGTACGAACATACTTTGGTCTCTGGAGAACCAATGCCCACATGACATTCGTAAATACGTAGACTTTCCGGCTTGGCAGGTCGCGCGTATTTGAATTTGTACACCTGGAAATAAAACATACAGCCATTGCTATCATTTGCCTATCCACTTAATAACAAAAACGTAGTAGAACATGAAAGAATACCTGCTCCGCAGGTGGATTCCAGAT
The DNA here is from genome assembly GCA_020615345.1 of Triops cancriformis. Lineage (NCBI taxonomy): Eukaryota > Metazoa > Arthropoda > Branchiopoda > Notostraca > Triopsidae > Triops > Triops cancriformis. The sequence goes on along the minus strand of JAHZNP010000485.1, from coordinate 26,786 downwards.
TTGGTGCTGGTAAGCAATCCCTTCCGTGACTGGCGGCTTCACAACATAAGAAGCCCACGGCGAAATACGATCTACAAGTTCTCCTTTCGCGGTTTTAATGACAATCTTGACTTTGGAGCCATGTTTGACGGGACACGAGCCATCTGCTAAGGCCGGGATGCGAAGTTCCCATTTGCCGAATACCAATTTGTCGAAAGGATGCGATGTCTGCTGCCAATCATCTAATATCATCTCGTATTACTCATTTATCTTGTATTTCGGAAATATAATGTCCACTTCGTACTAAAATCTCCTCTGAGGTAAACTGCGGCAGCTCCCGGCGCCCATTCTCTCCAAGTTACGCTGTTATCTGGATTCACGTGAAAACCGTAATAGTCATACGCCTGGGTAAAACGATCCAAGCCTCCTTCACAACCATCGATTTGGGACAGAAAGTTCTGGAAAATTCCATATCTATTTTTCGAAAGCAACAAAACAAAGTCCACGTCACGAACGTACTATGAAAAACTAAGTGGAAGAAATGCACTGAAAATGTTTTACCTCCTGCGGATTTCTTTTTCGTGAGGTTTCAAATAGGGATCCCTGTCAAGTAATTTGTGAATTTCAGGTACCTTGATTTCCATATAATCGTCCTTGATACCCATGGTTTTTACCACACAATAAAGAGATACTGTCCTATTATTTGTACCACGACTTACCAACGTAGAGCAATGACTGTTTGCTACATGCCAGTGAAGCCCTAGGCAAACGGAATAGTCGGGAAGTCAGCTGAACGAAAAGTGATCCACCGAACCGCGGATGCACGTGGTCAACATTGACGCGCGCGGGTTATTCTTGTGCGGTTCAGCTCCTCCTGCCACCATATTTGGAATTCTTTAGAAAAAGGGTTAAAATGTTCCATGTAAAACTTGCTAAGCCGCTTTTGAAAGGTCTCTTAACCCGCCAAGTTTCCAACATTCATTTATTCCAGATTGAAAAAGTAGGAGCAAAATTCGATAACTGAAAACGAGCTTGGATATCTGTGACTTAATAGTGGCGTAACGACAGTGCGCGTGTGCGGCACGTGCTTCACCTTCAGGAAGCATTTTCATTTTTATTTCCCGCTTTTTTGCAACCTTGCTTCAGGCACATGTGTCATCTGGTCTAGTGCCAGAGTACTCAGAAGCAGACTACTAACAGAATAGTCAACAGATGGCAGAAAACGTCAGGTAGAAAAGTCAAAAATTAAATAGAATGCACACTAGATGGCAGAATGCGATATAAACAAACTGCCAACGCGCGTCAGGTCAGGGCACCGTCATTTTGACACACATGACCTCTGACCTTATTTGGGATTGCCAGTTTCTTTACAAATAATGGGGAAAAGAAGCAATTCGGCAAACATCTCTCATAGCGCTTTGCGTAGACGTCGGATTCTTATTGAACCTATGTGCGATTCTGAGACTTCGGATGAAAACTCGGACGTTGGTAAGTCTTCAGAGCGTACAATTAACAATACATACACTTTTTTGTTTGGTCTAATAACGTTATATCCCTTCACAGAAGCCTTGAGCAGAAATGATCGCTGCCCTCGGTGCTTATTTTCCATTTGCATTTGCTCAGACCATTCTACCAGAGCTTATTTCAATAGAAATTTTCCCACCCGAACGCATCCAAAGCAGTCTCAGGGTGTGTCAGAAGAGCCGACTGATTTGAACTATTACGAGGGTGAACCAAGGGAAATTGCAAGTATCCCGCCAGTAAACGAAACCCCGCCCATTGTCTCCACCTACTCACGTTCACCATCTACTTTGCCCCTGTCGGCAGCATTCAATGTCGACGACGTCATGTGTGGCGCTGTAAGAAGTGCCTTCAATCCTTCCACTTTTTCTGCCGTGACGCGAAGCACAGTCAGGCAGGAGGCGGCTAAGCAAGATCAAGGCAGTCAAACTGACGAAACGGGTACCAGTTCGCGCCAAGCCCAGCCCTCCACCTCTTCCGGTCCAGCTTTGCTGGAGTCGAGTTCGACCAACGAATTGCACACTTTACACTCTAACCTGCTAAGCATCTTAGAGTGTCCTGTGTGCTTGGAATATGTGGTACCGCCCATTAGCCAATGTCGCCGTGGTCACTTGATTTGCCAGCGCTGTAAGCCGCAACTGGTGGTGTGCCCCACTTGCCGGGAACGCTTCGCCGAAACGCGGAACTTGGCGATGGAGAAAGTGGCGGAACGACTCATGTTTCCTTGTAAGAACGCCTCCTCAGGCTGCACGACCCAGTCCTTGTTGAATGACAAAGAAAGCCACGAGAATAACTGTGAGTTTCGGTCTTATTCCTGCGTTTTCCGGTCCTGCTTATGGAGTGGGATTTTGCGGGAGTATTTTTTACACTTGAAAGAGCGTCACGCGTCCCGTTTGCTGGTCGGCGAACGACAAGTCATAAGTTTCGCTTTGGGAAGCCCCACGTCGTTCGTAATGGATTGGATAGTTTATTGCCACAATGAGCTCTTCCGCGTCAATGTCTTTCAGAACATTCCCCGCTGTCAACTCTTTGCCCTAGTGCAATACTTCGGGCCGAGTGCTAAAGCGAGCCGTTATTTTTATACCTTGGAGTTAGAACGCAGCCCACCCAGCGAGCCCCGAAGGAAGTTGTCCTATTGTCGTACGACTCACAGTCATCTTTCTCGCTTGAGCGCCAGTTACGCCGAAGCTGATTGCCTCACGCTCAAAGTCGATGCCGTGAATCATTTCGCTACCAATGGGGACATCGTCTTCAGCGTTCACATAGAAGAAAACTAACAAGTTTTTCGCCCTTCAGCTTTTCTCTTCTGGAGAACAGCATGTCGTTTCGTTGGACTTCAAGATTTTATGTGTTGAAACCTATCAAAGTCGCTCAAAGTCAATGTCTTGGATCGGTTTGCCACCAATAGAGGCATTGTCGTTACCCTTCACCTTGAGAAAAACTAACAAGTTTGGCGGAATCGTTCATCTTTTGTTTTCTGGGAAACAGAGTCTAGCATTTCGTTTGTCTTCAAATTTTTCTTTATTTATACTTGTCAGAGGCACAATACAAGTAAATTGGTTTCTAATAATTGGATGTCGAATTTTCGTTTTTCTAGAAAGGAATAGAGGCCTCCTGGATTTGGTCAGCGTCAGATTTCAAGAGAACGAATAACAGAATGCGAAGGCAGTCCCGCAGCCAATCAAGGTGGAAGACGATCCGGTTGTAGGACGATTCGAGGTTGCGTTCTTGTCGCTGGTCGGCATTCGGCTTCTCTCTCGGGTTCGTCGCTAAGTTCCCTGAAGAACTGCCGTCTAAAAAGTCGACTAAGTGCGTCACTTTGAGTTCCAAGTTGGCCAGCAGTACCTGCTCAAGTATTCCGAACACAGACTCTTGTTACTTTCCTTTCTCACGTTTCGTGTCTAGTTACAGGAGACAGCACAATTCGGATTTTATTAGCCAGTCAGGACCAAGAGGCTGGTTGACAAAGTCCGATATACATGTGAACTGCATTAGAACATGCCAGACAATTTTAATGCAAAATAGCGTAAAAGGCATTGTTTGCACTCCGGTTTCTAAAAGACGATCTCATAATTCTCATTGAATGTATATATAAAATGTCTTTACAAAATGAATGCAGAAACGCTTTGCTCGCGAAACAGTGGTGTGGAAACGTTCTACCTTAGAATCATTCTTACAGTGGAATGCCAACGAATAACGCCATTAAGCCAGTGTTCCGCATCTTTACTTTTACCGGATCTTAGATTATTATCGATAATTTGATCTCGCGGCTGTAAAAGATTTATAAAGGATTCATAGTAATCCGTTTGATCATGCATTTTTTAGTTAGCGCCAACGAAATTAATGAAACGCTCGGATATCTTTTATTATTCCTTCATATGTCATTATTCCCAATAGATATACCTATACGCCTTAATATTGCGCAGTATTACCTGTTTAACATGCCAGTGTCGCGAATATGTTGTAGTTTGCAGTCTACATTTAAACGAAGACTGATATTTAGACATCAACAATAACCCAAAGCTTCAAAGAAAGGGAAGTTAAACAACAGAAGAAACAAACTAAAAATGAAAAAGGGAACGGAGTCAAAGTTAATAAAATAAGAGATCGAAAAAAGGAAGACAAATGATCATACAAACTAGAAATAAAAAAATGGATATTTGTATAATCGCTCGTAAAGTGGAATGCCTATGACTGACGTCAGTATCAGTAACTGCTAACTGCATGTCAATAAATGATCTTCTTTTTATTGAGTCTTAGATTATATCGATCGCTTGCCGTTGTCTTTTAATCCCTTGACGTCAAACCAAGCCAAAAAAGTAAGTAAACGGGATTCTAAGATCTGATAATTCTAGTATATTTAATGTAACATATCTCTATAAACTTTCCAACGAACGAGTTCGTCGATGTGCAGGGATATTAATCCATATATGCCGTTCCGACAGCGATTTGTTCTCGGCCAATCAAAATGCTAGTAACGAGACGGAAAGTACGAAGAAGGACGCGTTCCTTTGCCTTTTTCAGTTTTCACCGAGAACAAAACGCGTTTCTAAGCTTTTATCAAAAACAGCATGTACATCCATAGTGTGCTCTGAAGTGGTCATGTTTCGCACGCAGCTTACAGAGAAGAATCTACAGCCATCACTGCTTCAAGCACGTAGCCAGTTTAATTAAATTGTGTTTTAGATGTTGTGTGCCAGATTAAATGGGCTTGTTTCTAGTTAGCCGAGTTCACTTTACTGAGTACGAGGGAGGACACTTCGAGCGTACGTACTGCCTTTGAAACTGACCTTGTAATGAGTTTCTAGCTTTTGGGCTTTGTGGTGCAATTTCTTCCACCGCAAAGCTTGCAAACGTGACAGACGCTCATTTCGCTTTCGCCAATTTCGCAGCTTTTTTGTTGATCTCGAAGTTAGCTGCGTATAGCGTTTTCTTAACATCCAGTGGTGTTGAAATAAATGTTTGTAGCAGCCATTTAGCGCTGCCAAGCGTTCGCCAGAATTAACGCAAGAAAGTTCCCACGTGCGACGCAGTAATCTTTGCTGGGATAGTAAAACCTATAACGAGACAATGAGAGTAAATTACAGCGAGAATGCTTCTGGAGTACTTATTTAGTCCGTAGATTGAAGAGGGGAAGAATTCGATAGCATGCGGTCAGGTTTTACCTTGACGTCCTCGTTGACGCTCAGCGTCCTTAAGAGCTCATCTCTTCGACGATGACTGAAATCTGATTGGCGGTCAATTAAGTCATCGTGGGTGACAAGAAGCTGATGAGAAGCAGACGCGTGGGTGGAACGCGCTTTGACCAGCTCATTTCCCAACATCTTGTCGTCTGAACAAGCGGGACACTGGCAACAAATCAAATAAAGACTGATCACTTTACACGTAACTTTCGTCTTGACAGGTGTCAAACTCGAGATTGTTCCGGGCGCCGGTACTTCAGCGATAAATGATAGCCCGACCGTTTCAGACACAAGTATCTCTCGTCTTGAGCCCTTCAAGACTCCGCATTTGCATAAGTCTTTTGCCTTTTTTTATTTCTCCGTTATCAAAATTTTTTCGCTGAATTTTTGAAGGGTACACAAACGAGTAAATCCCTGCAGGATTTATTCGCATTTTAGAAAGTATTGACGGAAAATCTTAGAGAAAAAATCGCGCGCTCAGTTTGTTGTTGTTTCCCACCCAAGAGAAAATCACACGTGCGGAAAATTGCTTGCATAATATGAAAAAGCAATGGATATTTTCATATGAAGGAATCAGGATTAATCCAGGAGGCCTTACGAAATTGTGGCATTCTACTACGCGAGATACAAGATCACAACAACAGATAAACGAAAGCCGGGAAGACGTAATTTGGACAGATTTTAATTTTAAATTTATTCTGCACAATGTAGACCCGCTTAGGCTCACGCTTATGGATGCTTGAATAATTTGACGAGGTTGAATTATACAGAACTCTGCACGTTTCACTTCCTATTATGCTAGCGAATGTTGGAAAAAAGGACGATGAGAGAAGGGATGCAAAAAAGTGACATGCGTATAAGACTTATGTGAACCAGACGCAGTAAATCCGATTCTTATTACATACTTCTCCATCACTTTGATTTCATACACTAATGCACTACCGTACCCAGGGGAGTTAGAGGTTTTAACCTTACCGAAATTTTCTCTATAATGAGGAACATAGGAGGATTTCCAAATGTTAAAAAAATCCGTATTAACCGCCCCGAACGGAAATCCTGATGCTGCTCGAAATGCATGCGTTCTTTCGTACTCGATGCCACAAAAGCTCAGCGTCTCTTACCAGTATGCGAACATACAAATTACATAAAGCATTACCTGACGCATTTCTGGTCCGCCAGCAAACGTAGGATGTGTTTGCTGAAGCAAACTCTCTGCCAATCCTTGGACCCTGTCAAAAAACGCATTTCGACGTTCTTGGTCTTCTTCCAGCATCCGGATGCGCTCGCCCCGTTCGGTTACGATGCCTTGCAGTGTTTGACATTCCGCTCGTAATCTAGCCAGCAGAGATAAGTACGACGTTAGACGACTATTTGCAGGGCTTTCTAAAGATTTAGCTACTTTCTCAGACCAAGACTCCTTCTTTTCAAAAACTTAGCTTTGATGCATTCCCCAAAAGCAGAAGCGTAAAATCAATACCACATGAGAAGGGTTTTGTGATGTCCTATAAGCTCTGATGTATTCTGGAGGATGACTGCAAGTCAAACAACCGGCTTTGTACTATTTCGTCCTCTTATGTCGAAACTAAAACGGGAAGCTCTTCAGTTCCATCAACTCTTTTTTACGAATGGGGGTTATTGCTTAAGAGAAAATTCTTGAATGTAAACGCCGTTCTAATGGTTTAGTAGAGTCAACAATTGATGAAACTATACTGGCCTGTCTGTTTGCTTCCAAGAAATGAGTTAGAGACTCGGATTAATTGTGATGCGACACAGTTACGAAGAAAACTGCAGATATTTCATGGGCTATAAAGATCAAGTTTGTAGTAAATAACATAAACAGATGTGAAAATATATTAATAGTGAAAGAACAAAGCTTACTGAGAAAATCATATAAATCTGCCTACACTTGTAAGAAAGAGCTTCGTTGTCCTCCTTGTCGTGATTTCGAAGAGCCCAAAACTTTGACTAAAATAGTTGCGATTGAAGTGTAAGCTAAAGCTCAATACTTCATTAACTTCGACGCTATATTATTTTTCGTATTAATTCCACCGGGAAGTCGTAAACTTTGTTGAATACGCCACCCCATAATTACCTAAAAGTTTGTTTCACAAAAAATATATTGTATATAGTTGGGTTCCGGATTTTCTTATCCTTAATTGTACTGTCAAAAAATGTATTACGGTTTTCACGAACACCTTCACGACAGTTTCCCGTAGAAGTTGCCAATTAAGGCCATTGTATACCCTTTTTTATTTTACACTGACTGAAGGGGAGAAACGGGAACATTGCGTGGACGATTGCTACATAACTGCTTCATATATTTTTCGATAATTTTCGGAACGAAATTTTAACATTAACCTAGAATCTAACGTGGAGAGATTGTCGAAACTCAGGTTTTTGGATATAAGCAGACCAATTCCTTGAACGATTGTAAATTGTCTTTGCCTTTTATCCAAGATATCTCTTCGTAAGATTCGTAGGGATTATCAAGTAAAACTTTACTGGCAAGATTACTTCGAGAAACATTGAGTGGTAAATGCAATGTCGTCCACGCAAGTTTTCCACGTAATCGTCCGTAAGAGAAGGACGGCATACAGTGACGTTAGGAGCGAGTGGTATACAGTGTATATTTGACCACTGTATAGTGGTATACACCAGAGGCGTAACGAGGGTCAACGGTGCCCAGGGCAAAGAGAAAATCACCCCCCCCCCCCCGCCCTTTACGCTTGTCATGTATTGCGACAGTCAAATTTCTTTAAGTGGCACCAATTAAAAAAGTATAAAATACTACAAATATTTTACCAAATTGTATTTTAGGTAAATTCTCATGTTTT